>WUAW01015907.1:50779-61762 GCA_017165845.1 Thaumetopoea pityocampa | reverse complement strand
ACCCTCTCATTGGTTGATGAGCCAATGTGCCCACACGCAGAAAACTAACTAACCGGAATACGGAACAACATGGGTCCCGATAAGAAGAGCAGATCTCTGTCAGACAAGGACGCGCGGCTCTACGAGACTTTGCTGCGAATGGCCGCGCAGGTCGTGTGGTTGGCTCTGGGGCGCAAGTCGTTTCATCAAATAGGTATTAGCCATTTATTTCAACTAGCTTTTGCTTGCGACCCCGCCCCTATAAATGTCGATTTTCCACTAAATGGTAAATCCAGAGATAATCATAGATTTATATTTATATTTATTTAAAGCCTTAGAAACACTTTCACTTGAGCTCTCGCACCTTAACGGCGGCTACTAAAACAGGGATCAAGCTGAATCTTTAATTCTACTGGATCAATTTTGATGAAACGTGCCGCAGTATTTAAGTTTGAATAGTATCTTTAACAGTTGTATCAAAATCTACCAGCTAGTTTTGGTGTGAAGCTCGAAGAACCAAAAGAATAAATATCGACGAGTTTAGTTTCAGAATCCCTTAATTAGTCGAACTGAGTATTTTATTTTAATATCATTGTATTAAAAATTTTGAAATTTAACAATTTTATAGTAGTATGGATGTATATAATAACTTTTAAAATATGACCATACTTGGTTTGGTTATTTAAAAAGGATGAGTGAGATTCGGTTGACGAAACGAATATACCGGGCAAATGTGAGTTGAAGTGTCGGAAGAAGGCGCCCAGGGAAAACCTACCTTGATCAACAACTTATTTGAAAAAGTTCAAGTTTGTAGCATCTTTAATCGACGAAAGTGTATGAAAAAATGCATGGATGGGGATGAGGTGAGCGAGGTGTGTCAGGATCGTAGTATGTGGCAAACTGTAGTCTCTGCCTACCCTTATGGGATACCGGCGTGAGTGTATGTACATATGTATGTATTACCATACTTTACCCGTTGAAACATCGAAAACATGTGTCACGATATTAGTCACTTTTACGAAGTACGAGCGACTTTTCAAAGTTATCAAACTGACATAATGTGAAACTTTGTGGAGTGTAATATACCTACTTATTCACTGCGAAAAAATCTCGAGCTGTTTTAAGGCGGGATCAGTGGATTTTTGACTTGAATATTAATTTCAAGTAAATGCTGCGAATCACTCGATATCAGCCATTAGGATATCAAATAATGAATCAATCTATACTATTATAAAATTGTTAAATGTCAAATTTTCAAAAATCAAAGATATTTGAAAACAAACTACTCGGATCGACTAATTAAGTAAGTAAGTAAGTAAGGAAGACTAATTAAGGGCTTCTGAAACCAAATCAGTCGATGTTTGTTTGTTTGTTCGAGCTTCACGCAAAAATCAGTGAATAGATTTTGGTCAAACTATTATAGTCTTAAAGGTACTATTCCAGATTTAAATACTGCGACATATTTCATCTAAATCGGTCTAGTAGAATTGAAGATACAGCTTGATCCCTGTTTTAGTACGAGAGGTCAAGTAAAAGTGGTTCTGTGGCTGTTTATATAAATCTATGATTGTATCGGGATTTCCCATGTAGCGGAAAACCGACATTAACGCGGGCGGAGCTGCGGGCAAAATGTAGTCAATGATATATTTTTCTCTTTGGTCCGAGCTTTGCCTTTTGACCCTTAAAGTAATTATATAGTAATAAGACCTGGTATATACTTGGTATATTATTAAAATAATTATATTCTAGAATCTTAAGTATAAATTGCTGTGTGGCGCCGTCGCAATAATAGCGTCACTCCATCTCTTCGTCTAATAATAGCGTCACTCCATCTCTTCTTATGGGCGCTATGGAACGTACGAATAAACGTACTAATGAATGCACCAGGATAATGGGCTGCAGCGTTATCTTGTTATTCAATCAAAACCTACTGCGATCTCCCAGGCGTCTGCCAAGCGTGGAAATTATGGCAAATGCTTGCTTCTTAAGGAGGAGGCCTTTGCCCAGCAGTGGACTTCCAAGGAATGATGATAATAATAATCATCATCATCATCATTTCAGCCCGTAGCTGTCCGCTGCTGAACATAGGCCTCTCCAATCGAATTCCAGCGCGACCGGTCCATAGCCACCTGCATCCAGCGAGACCCAATAAATATAAATATATGATGATAATAATGAAGTATAAATGTTAATGTTCTGTTAGCACAGTTCCTATCGTTCATCCCTGCTACTGTACCATCGTACTGAACATTATATATCCATGTGGACATTAAAGTATCGAGGTCATGCTACCTCTTACCCTGAACATGTATAAGGGTCTTTTGAGTTATCTTAAACATGTAATGTATAGTTTGTGCGAACAGCGACTGATTGGCACAGTGGCAGTTACTATGCTGTCTGTACCAATGAGTCCCGCGTTCGAGTCCCTGTAGGAGCAAACTTTGTGTGATGAGCATGTTTATATTCTAGTCAGGGACCTATTTATCTACATATATATTTATATTTATCTGTATAAGTATCTACTAGTATATCGCTGTCTAGTACCCAAGATAGGGTGACTAGATTATTGTTTGCGAAAATGTCCAGAATATTATATCATACTAGCTTTTGCCTGCGGCTCCGCCTGCGTATATCGGTTTCCCCCTACATGGGATATCCCTACACAATCATCAATTTATATAAAAAGCCTAAGAACCACTTTTACTTGACCTATCGTACCTTAAGGGTGGTTACTAAAACGGGGATCAAGCTGTATCTTCACTTCTACCGGACCGGTTTTGATGAGACATACTGCAGTATTTAAGTCGGAATAATACCTTTAAGGCTGTAATAGTTTGATCAAAATCTACCCGCTGGTTTTTGCGTGAATCCCGAACAAACAAACAAGTAAACAAACAAACAAACGACGGATTTGGTTTCACAACCTCTTAATTAGTCAATCTGAATAGTTTGTTTTTAAATATCTTTGATTTTTGAAAATTTGATATTTAACAATTTTATAATAGTAGTATAGATAGATATAGGTATGTATATTATAGCACTGGTAATGCTAATAAAAATCTCTGGAATTACGGTTTTTCTTAGAAAATAAACGTGTTAATAGTTAACTTATTGTCTTTATATGTAATATCTGCAATGGTCCCAATAAAATATACCTAAATCTCTATCTATGTAACACTAAGTTTTATGTAGTAAAACTTTCACTAAGTGAGTTATTTTTTTAATAATTATTTAGAGACTTTGATTATTATAATGAGTTACATGAAATATTGATCTATTTGTGATTGTGCAATATCATCTTTTGATTGAATTTTTTTATTTAAATAGATCATTAACAGCTTCAAATTTGTAATTATTTGCGAATATCCATAATTGTTTTCTAGAATACTTAGTATATTCTAATACATTTTTATTTAACTTTGTATATCCTAAGAATAGGTTAGTTATAATTAATTATAATTATAAATTAGTTATAATACATTTTCCAAAATTTCTTAAATACTAATTAGAAATTTGTCGAATCTTCAAAACCGAGATCTACAACTCTGTGGAGCACCTACTGAAGACAGGCTGTGTGGCCAAGATGGCGGCGGAGGAGCGCGGCGTGCTGCTGGGCGCCTGCGCGAGCCACGCCGGGAAACTAAGCGCGCGGTCGCCGCTCAGGAGCGAGGTGTTCTGTCGCCGAGACATCGACTACCGGTTGACGGGCCTCGGGGTCATCAGATGTCCGCAGTGAGATACAGACGAATCAGCTTGGAGACGTTTTTTTTGCACCAGTGGTTGTATACAGAGTGACTAAAACCGGAATAAACTGGTTTGCGGTAGCTACCGCGCGCCTCGCGCTCTCACATCAGTCACTTATAAGTAGCGCTAGAAGTTTGTTATACATAATAAATTACGTTTAGTATGTATAATATTATATACATACATGCATATACAGTATATTGGTGTCTAGATTGTAGACACCAATGTACTTAACGAAGAAGGAAAACTTCGTGAGGAAACTTGCATGCCCGCATGGGTGTGTGAAGTCTACCAACCCGCACTAGGCCAGCGCGGTACACTACGGCCTAATCCCCCTCTTGATCAGAGGAGGTCCGTGCCACTGTAGTGGGGACGATGTGGACTGGGGATGAAGATGTATAATATTAAGTAATCTACCTATGAAAATAAAAAAATATATAAGTATTTGTTATCTGTTACCTGCAGACCGTACACTGCTGCAAATGCAAAACGTTTCCAAGTTGATTTGGCTGTATTTATTTTAATTTGAAATAAATATGCGTATTTAAGTATTTAAGATATTGGTGCCACCATCATCAGCCCTTGGACGGCCACTGCTTGATACACGTCATAAAAAGGAGCGGTTTGTCATAATCCCAATATTTAGCAGCCATTTTGACGATCGCAGTAGACTAGTTGATTCGTAGAATAATACGGTTCCCTATTATTTTGGTGCATGTCTCCACTAGTTCTTACAGTAGAGATGGGAAGAGCAGAGAGCAAGGTATATGGAATTTGGGAAAAGGAGAATAGAATATTACTACTTCGGAAGAAGTGTGGGGAGGGGGGGGGGGGGGTTAAGAAACCCTGGACGCCCGAGCTACTAATGTCTACCCGTGTACGGATAGGCTAAAAGACTAAGTTCTCCCTGACCATAATTACATGATAATAATAATTTACATCTAAAATATTATCCACAAAGGCTGTCACCTCGTCTGCGGTACCTTTCCCTTATTCTGTTTGGAGCTGAAGAGGTGCTGCAGGACTCAAATGTAAGCTTAGGAATCATTGGTCTGCCTCGGTCGAGCTTCGACACCGTGCTTCGTCCGTTACCCGAAGTGAAGACCAAGGAGTCTGCGTAAGTAAAAATATATGATTTATTTGAGCGATTTGATCACGTTAGATCTGTTAGTTAAATTACTCTGTACACATCTCTGTATTTTAACATTTTTAACCTTATAAAATAGCGGCGTCGTGGATCGCCACGTGTCTGGTGGCGAACCACGACGCCGCCATTTTATAAGATTAAAAATGTTTAAGTTCCTCACTGCGTTCCCGCGGCTTAATGGAGAGGAAAGGAAAAAGGATGAGGTAGGAAAGGTGTATTGAGCATGGTATATCGAATTTTGGAATAGGATTATAGGATATTACTATCTGGGAAGGAATAGGAAGAGACATGAAGAGACATAGGAAGAGAGATGATGAAAATTCATTACAGAACAAAATGTATATTTTATTAAGGACCGATGATATTGTGCCGTCGGGTTCTTCGTTACGCATGTGCCAGTGTAAGGCTCATTTTGTTTTGTAGGTCCACCCTACCGAAAACATTTCCCGACAAAATTGAGACGGTTCAAAACGTAAACGAGACCCAACGTCGCCGCTGGCTAACTAGACTGACGAAACTTACACGTTCGCACAGGTAGGGGGAACCTGACCTATAGTCATTTGGAACGACCTTTGAAGTTCATTTGTCTTGAGTTGTATTTCTAGACTGATTATTATATTTATTTATATTATTGTTGTTTATTTAGATTTTTATATATTTTCTGTTTTGATAATTTGTAAAATACATATATTTGTACGATATATGTATATTTACGGGAATAAAAAAAGGAAAGAGTGGCGATTGGATTATGTTGTTTTATTTATAACTTGGAAAATCAAGGTTACATTGACTGCTTATAATTGTTGTCTTGAAATATAAATAAAGCCCTCAAAAATAATAATAATAATATTCTGAACACTAACATGTATTGATCTAGTCCTAAATCAGGATTCCCCGTGTCTTGGTACTAGACAACGATATACACACTTGTATAGATAAATACTACATGTAAATAGATAAATACGTAAAATACACTACACATACATTTGTGCTCATCACACAAAGGTTGTCCCTATCGCGATTCGAACCCGGGACTCATTGGCATAGAAAACAGGATCAATGCCACTGTACTCATCAGTCGTCAAAATGAGGCAGCTTCTTTGTATTCAGGTATTCAAGCGATTACACCGTTAAGGGAACCAGACCCTTGAAGAGGTAAAGTTCGTAGCACAGACGATGATTTGAGTGCATAGTTAATAAAATTAACGACTAGCTTTTGCCCGCGGCTCCGCTCGCGTGAATGTCGGTTTTCCGTTACATGGGAAATCTCGACACAATCATAGATTTATATAAAACGCCTAAAACCACTATTACTTGACCTCTTGTGCCTTAACGGTGGCTACTGAAACAGGGATCAAGCTGTATCTTCAATTCTAGTGGACCGTTTTTGATGAAACATGCCGCAGTATTTAAGTCGAAATAGTACCTTAAAGTCGGTTAACAAGTTTAATCAAAATCTACCCGCTGATATTTGCGTGAAGCCCGAACAAACAAACAAACAAACAAACATCGATCGATTTTGTTTCAGAAGCCCTAAATTAGTAGAACTGAGTAGTTAGTATTTAAATATCTTTAATTTTTGAAAATTTGGCCTTTTACAATTTTATAATAGTAAATAGATTTAGCAGGCAAGTCGATGCAATCTATACATTTATTTGTCCTGACTAACTGATTCATCAACGCAGAGCCTAATCCGCTGGGGCTACAAACTTGAAATTTAGGCAGTTGATGCCTTTTATGTTGTAAGTATCTACTAAGAAAGCATTTTTGGAAATTTGACCTCTAAGGGGGTAAAATAAGGGATGAACGGTTATATGGAAATCCGTCATTTTCAAAGTAAATTAAGTAGTTTTAATAAGTAAGAAGAATTAAATTTAACATACCTGTTTCTGGTTGGATATAAATGTACAGTATGTCGATATTTTTAAAAAAATACCCCTAAGACAGTGAATTAGGGGTTGTATGGTTATATGGGAAGTTTATCACTTAAACACAGACCATTTCGTTCTGTGCTCTGTGCTTTTAAAGGACGAAATTTCATAATCCTGCTTCTGGTTAGGAATAAATGTACATTTATATTGGCATTGTTTCAAAATTTACGAAAATAGCCCGCTGCAACCAGTTAAAATAAAATAAAAATATTGAATAGTTAGCGAGGGCAGTCGATGCACCCGGCTAGCAGAGAACAAGCAGGAGCTTGACCATTGTAGTGACATAGAAATAATAACATAAAATACTATGTGCCGCTTCTGCGTAGTTTCACTAACGTAAGAGGCGACTTGTAAAACTGTTCTTGGTATTATGTTCAACACTGCGCTCACTCTGTATGATGATACAGAGTGATACGATGATACGGCGCAAGATGTTGCGCCGCAGCACCGGGGCTTTGAAGTCACCAGTGCTCCAGCAACAAGTTGAGGTGGGGCCTTTTCGGACGAGCACTTAATAGAATAACTAGTATACGCGATACAAAGTGGCTATAAAACTAGCTTTTGCCCGTGGCTCCGCCCGCGTGAATGTCGGTTTTCTACTACATGTGAAATCCCTTAACAATTATAGATTTATATAAAAAGCCTTTTAGCCAAGTAGAAGTCTACTTGAGCACTTGTACCTTAACGGCGCTACTAAAAGATAGATCAAAGTCTATCTTAATACTATTGGATTATTGTTGATGAAATATGCCACTGTATTTAAGTCAGAATAGTACCTTTAAGACTGTAATAGTTTGACCAAATCTGCCCACTGGTTTTTGCGTGAAGCCCGAACAAACAAACATCGACGGATTTGGTTTCTTAAGCCCTTAATTAGTCTTACACAATAGGCGGTAAGTATTACTGTCTAATAGTTTATTCCGCGGGTAGTTAATGACGTATTGTGCCCGTGGAACATTGAATTATGCATCGCTCAACAACACTGGACAGGATAATTGCGTTATGAATAGCTGTCCGTCATGTTGTGGAAGGCTATGTATGGAATGCTTGAAAGTCCGGCGTTTCACTGTCCATTAGACAGAATAATTTATGTTCTACCGAAAAGTGATCCTTACTGACATATTATATACCTAATAGTGTCCCGTCACGTCACGTGGGTCTCGCAGCGAGTCATGGAAGGAGCTATGCTCGGAGTTTCCCTGCGAGACAGGATCCGTAATGAGATAATCTGCAGGTGAACTAGAGTCGCCGACGTAGCTCAAAGGATTGTAAAACTGAAGTGGCAGTGGGCGGGGCACATAGCTCGCAGAACCAATATACGTTGGGGTTTTATAGTTCTGGAGTGGCGACCCCAAACTGGAAAGCGTAATGCGGGTAGACCTCTGACTAGGTGGATCGATGACCTGGTGAAAGTCGCAGGCAATCGGTGGATGACGGTGACTCCGCTCAATGTTATGATGACGATGATATGATTGTTCGTTTTCTTTCTCTCTTTCGCTCTCTTTCACTCTCACGACCAAGAATTGTTCCGATTTTTGCGTCATAATCTTATCTGTCAAACGATTTAACAAATCTTTCCGGACGCGATTATGCAATTTTATAGATACGTGTGTAATAAAGAATAAAAACTTCTCATCGCGTAAGTTTTAAAAGTTTTCGCGTAAATTCACACAAATATAGATGGAAACTGATAAAATTTAACAATAAAACTTGCGAGTTGCAGCGCGCCGGCGCGCCCGTAAAATACTTCATACACACAACTATTGTATTTATTACTGGTGAGCATACATTCTCACCAATTTGGTTAAACGATTTACGACCGAGAGCGTTTCGCACATGTGTGTGATACATGAATACGCGATAAGAAATTTCTAGAACGTTATGACGTTTGCCCGTTTTATTACATAACTGTAACGAATATATTCGTGGTAATTCTGTTGTAACAGAACTTAACTAGATTTAGATTCTCCCTATCTTTTTCTAATGCAAAACTCCAAAAGGAGATAGCTACAATTTTGGTGATGTCAGTTTCGTTAAGACACGTCAAAATTAAGAGATTTAGACGCGATCGCGGAACATGCCGACTAAAGATACGCAAAAAACGACATTTTTTTTGGACCTTTTGACAAAAGTGTGGGTTGGTACTCGCTAAATATATTTGTTATCTCATTTTGGTGTTTGGCATTAGAAAAAAAATAGGGACAGTCTAAATCTAGTTAAGTTCTGTTACAACAAAATTACTACCGTCGTTTAGGATGGCCCATATTTGTTAAATAACAAACTACTCAGATCGATTAATTCTTGCTTCTGAAACCGAAATCATCGATGTTTGTTTGTTTTTTGTTTGTTTGTTTTTTGTTTGTTTGTTCGGGCTTCAGGCAAAAACCAGAGGGTAGATTTTGATTAAACTGTTATAGTCTTAAAGGTACTATTTGGACTTAATTGATGCGGCATGTTTCATCAAAATCGGCCCAGTAGAATTGAAGACACAGCTTGATCCCTGTTTCAATAGTCGCCGCTTAGGTTCGGGAGGTCAAGTAAAAGTGGTTCTAAGGCTTTTTATATAAATCTATGATTGTGCTGGGATTTTCCATGTAGCGGAAAACCGACATTCACGAGCAAAAGCTAGTAAGAAATACAAATGTGAGATATACATAGATTACAGAAAAAGGTATTTTGCATTTAATAATATTTGTGCTTCTGTGTGACAGCGTCACACAGAAATAATAATAGCGTCTGCATAATAATAGCGTCACTTTATCAGTTCCCGTGTTCCCAATGCTGTGCGAGTCTGCTAAGGGGTGTACCAGGATGATGGGCAGCAGCGTCATCTCGTTATTCAGTCAAAATCTGCTGCGATCTCCCAGACGCCTGCCAAGCGTGCAGATTATGGTAAATCCCTCCTTTTTAAGGGGAGGCCCGTGCCCAGCAGTGGGCTTCCGTGGGCTGATAATGATGATAAGTGCCTGGGCGACTTAAGCGAGTGTCTTTCGAGTTGTAACCGAACTGAACTGAGTGAACTGGCACCAATGTATGTATCGTATTTATAGTATTCGCGCATATAGATTAAGCTGTATCGATCTGAGCGTGCAGTAAATATAACCTGTTTGTGAACGTCTGCGGGCGAGGGGCGAGGCACTTTGAAAACGTCTGGCGGACCGTGAGCGGCTCAGTCAGCCAGCGCGGCGCACGCCGTGGGTGCCTAACGACCTCATACGCCTCCGGTGTAGTGGAAATTCGGGCAAGGGCGCCGCCCTATTTTTGGATACGAACGAAAACACACGAAATTGGATTAAACGTATAATTTGCGGTTGCGCCAACTCCAGTTACCGATCAAATGGACGATCAAAGCAATTATTTAATAAACGTACATACATACACTCACGCCCTTTTCCCTGGCTCTCCGGCGGGGAATCGAACCCCGGTTTCCCGCGTTACAGGCGGGTATACTGACCACTATACTACCGAAGAATTGGGGTAGGCAGAGACAACTTTTTTCCAGTTGCAACGAGCAAGGTGACTATCCGTAGCCCACTTTTCGCCACCCGCGGGAAACGAGACGTGTCGGGTGGCGAACCACGAAACGTCTTCTAACTATATACTATTATAAAACTTTCTACTTTCTTGTCTTCTGTATATACTATTATAAAACTGTAAAACGCCATATTTCGAAAAATCTAATTCAGATCGACCAATTAAGGGCTTCTGAAATCAAGTCAGTCGATGTTTTTTTGTTTGTTTGGTCAAGCTTCACGCAAAATATAGCCGGTAGAGTTTGATCAAACTATTACAGTCTTAAAGGCACTATTCCGACTTAAATAGTGCGGCATGTTTCATCAAAATTGGTCCAGTTGAAGATACAGCTTGATCCCTGTTTTAGTAGCCGCCGTTAAGGTACGAGCGATCAAGTAAAAGTAGTCTAAGGCTTTTTATATAAATCTATGATTGTTTCGAAATTTCCCATGTAGCGGAAAACCGTTATTAACGCGGGTGGAGCCGCGGGCAAAGCTAGTATTAAATAATATAACATATGTTATTTGTAAGTAATAGTTGTGAGTAATATCTGAGGTGTTTTAACGACAAGCAAATTCTATGTTATTATTATATGATGAAAACCTTACTGAAGAACTACAGGCCCATAGCACTGCTGAGCCACGTTTATAAGCTGTTCTCGAGAGTTAT
>WUAW01015907.1:27464-39260 GCA_017165845.1 Thaumetopoea pityocampa | reverse complement strand
ACTACCACGCTAGCCTATTGCGGGTTGGTAGACTTCATACACCCATGCGGGCATGCAGGTTTCCTCACGAAGTTTTCCTTCTAATTCGAAGTTTTTTGTAACAATTATCGGCAGTTTGTTGTTTTTATAGCGAATCTTCTTATTCTTCTTAGTGATATTAATCTCGGCTTCCATTCCAAGTTTCCTCCACTTTACTCGGTCTTTGACATCCTCAATCGTAAGTCCATTTTGGCTTCCATGTTTTTATAGCAAATATACTGTTAGAATTGTTAAAAATAACAGGTGAAGCCTAATATTAAAAACCGCATACGACGTCGATCGGATGTGGTTTATTTTCAGTTATATTGGACAATTATTAGGGGGGAGGGCTTTCTAGATAAATAATATCCAATATACGAGACTCGGAGTCTATTGGATAAAGATATCCGACAAACAACTAAGATTACCAACAACATGGCCACTCTAATAAGCAAGTTGAACTGGCAGTGGACTGGTCACATTTGTCGCAGAACCGACAATCGTTGGAGCATGCGGACTCTGCAGTGTGGACCGCGTTTGGACAAACGTAGTGTGAGACGCTCTCCTGCCAGATGGAGCGGCGATCTGTAGAAAATTGCTAGCAGGATGCATGCAGCCTAAGATAAGGCTAAGTGCGCACCTTGAGACGTCCACGTCCAGCAGTGGGCTGTTACGGGCTGATCATCATCATTACGTCATCATCATTAGATGATGACGATATAACGTAGGTGTCTTTAAGACAAACGTGAATAGGTTTTTATTAAGCTGGTACGTTTTACCACCCTAGGTTACATCGCCACTTACCATCAAGTAAGATCGCAGACAAGTACTAGCATAAATATGGTAAAAGAAAAAAAAATAACGCTTGCTATTTTATTGTTTTAATGAATAATAGTATTTACTATCGCCAATTTGCATATAGATAGTTCATTAGAATTTTTAATTGACGTTTTGCGACAGATAATGAGTTTAATTATAATTGCGAGAGCCACAATAGGACGCTGAATGATGACGGGCCCCCGGCACCGATTGTTTAGCGCGTTCGACTCCGTAATGAGCTGCTGGAGTGTTTAATGAACGGCCACATCGCCATTTTTCATTCCTAAGCAGAGGCATGTCTGGTTCTGTCTTTATAATACTTTTTGTTAACTTTAAACTAACATCAAAGCCCTTAGGGGCTCATTAATCACAGCAACTTGTCGCTTGATTTTAACAACGCAACTGTTGTGGTTAATTAATATTGATGTTTGTTTGTCTTTATTACAAATAGAACGGTTAAGTTTCTTTGAATATAAGTGTCGTATGATTTAGTATCGTAATCGATGTTTCTAGAAATATGAAAAAGTTTCTAGAAAGGGTCATTATTGAGCAGAACAATTAACTGATTGATATCATCATCATTATCAGGCCGTGGGGGTTTATTGCTGGACATAGACATTCGCGTTAATAAGGAGGAACTTGCCATAATTTCCACGTTTGGCAGGCGTCCTGGAGATCACAGTTGATTTCGAATGAATAATGTGATAACGCTGCTACCCATACATCCCTTGGCCAGTTCTTCAGCATCCACGGGAAGGGAGTGACGCTATTATTACGCCGGCACCACACAGCAATTAATATAACAGCAGAAAAAGGAGAGAAGTCATAGTATATTCAGTAGTTGGCATTCGAGCCGATCTTGAGGTAATGCAATACCTACCTCGGCTAGCTATGGAACTGTTTACCCATTCTAATTTCTGGTTTTCACTTGACTCCCCTCCATATTTCGATAAAAACGTAAAACTGTGGGTTTTAATAGGAGTGTGAATGACACTAGATTTCGCAGTGATGGCGCGGCTATGGGTAACAGTGCAGACAGCATTAAGTCTTCAGGATCCACCCTCTACCTTATCCTCTGCAATAGCAGCAGACTTGGGTTTATTATGGATAATACTCGTATAAAACTAGGATGAAAAAGTACAAGTATTGTTCATGGGTGCCATAATAAGGAATGTTAGGTATTAGGCGGCTATATAATCGTGCGATTCAAGGGACATCTATTGCGATTTCCCAGATTTCAGATTATGGTAAGTACCCCCATTGATATGATAATTAACATCATACGATGTCAATCAATCAATTTACAATCGTAGCAAAAAGGTCATTTTCCACTGGGTGGGCATTTAGAGACGTTTTAGAATCACATTGACATTTAAGAATAGTCATTCGGAAGATTAATCGGTTCAGTGGTAGTGATCTGCTGTCTGAGCCAATTGGTGCTGGGTTCGAATCCCGGTAGCGACAAACTTTGTGTGATGGGCACGAATGTTTGTGCTGACAGGATGTTTATTTATTTATATGTATTATTATTTATGTATTACATTTAAGTAAGTAGTTGTCTAGTACCTAAGACACAGGGAATCCTAATTTGGGGCTAGTCCACAGTATTAAGATAATTCTGATATGACTCTACCTGTTTGGTTGTGAAGTTATTCGTATCTATGAGTGTAAAGTAAGTACTTATATATATTTTAGTTCAAGAGAAAGTTGGTTGACTTTTGCGTCGTCTTGGGAGTAAATAGTTTGTTTCATCGAAGGTGTCCATAGAGATTAGTCGCGGCGAGGCCTTGAGTCGACTTCATCAATTATCCCTCGTCTCCCGCACTGGGCCGTCTCCGGCCTTACTCACTCAAGTTCCGATGGCATGCGTCCTCGAATCTGGTTCGTTTACAGATCTTTTGCTCTTTTAATGATTCATCTCAACCTGATAAAGTGCTGATAACAACACACGGGTTTTGTGTTTCTCTTAACATATAAATATTCTTGCATTCGCTCTTTTAATTCATCTTCTAATATTATATTAATGATGCAATATCAACGCAAATCAATAAGGAAATGCTTACTTTGTTGAACGAATACATAATGTTAGCGTATACTTCATTCANTGCACTGGGCCGTCTCCGGCCTTACTCACTCAAGTTCCGATGGCATGCGTCCTCGAATCTGGTTCGTTTACAGATCTTTTGCTCTTTTAATGATTCATCTCAACCTGATAAAGTGCTGATAACAACACACGGGTTTTGTGTTTCTCTTAACATATAAATATTCTTGCATTCGCTCTTTTAATTCATCTTCTAATATTATATTAATGATCAACGCAAATCAATAAGGAAATGCTTACTTTGTTGAACGAATACATAATGTTAGCGTATACTTCATTCATAATTGGTACGTTTACGTCATAATTGGAGGAATGCTCCAATGATTTGGTCATTTGCAAACAATAAGTGAGATTCGATTGACGAAAAATTGAATTAAGGAAAAAGGGCGAGTCATTTATCAACGACTGATGATAGCTATGACTACATTCAACTTATTGTACCTTTTCAATTTATGACACGGCTCAATTTGTATTTAAGTAGAGTAAAATAAACTTACAGTAACTGATCTTCTTTTACCGTAATACACTTCGAAGTTTTAAACCCACGAGGTCAGGGAGTACTTAGTCTTCTAGCCTGTCCGGCAAATAGACTTAAGTATACGGGTAAACGACTCCGGCCCCCGAGCTACTACTGTCTCTTCCTACTCCTTCCGAGATAGTAGTATCCTATATCCTATAATCTTATTCCAAAATTTCCATATTCCTTGCTCAATACACCTTTCCTACCTCATCCTTTTTCCTTTCCTCTCCATTAAGCCGCGGAAACGTAATGAGGAACTTTAATATTTTTAACTTTATAAAATGGCAGCGTCGTGGTTCGCCACCCGACACGTCTCGTTGCCCGAGGGGGCGAAATGTGGGCTGTGGATAGCCACTCTGCTGCATTGAACGATCGTAGCAGGTGGAAAGAAGTGGTCTCTGCCTACCCCAATGGGAAAGAGGCGTGACTGTATGTATGTACATATTATATACTATGGTCTCTGCCTACCCTTATGGGATATCGGCGTGAGTGTATGTATGTATGTGTGCAAATAACTTTTCTTTTTAATTTTGTCGACTTATCCCGTTTTCTTTGACACCACAGAATTTATTTCACTAAAACGACATCAGCGCAAATGCAACTGACCTGAACTGTGACCCATCTCATCGGTGGCAATTCTAAGGTAATAGAACTTAACTAAATTTAGTCTCTCGCTATCTTTTTCTAATATCAAACGCCAAAGCGAGATAGCTACGTTTTTGGTGGTGTCAGTTTCGTTAAAAAACGTCAGAATTAAAAGATTTAGAAGCGACTTCGGAACATAGCGACTAAAGATAAGCAAAAATGTAGGTTGGTACTAGCTATACATGTTTGTTATCTCGTTTTGGGGTTTGACATAAGAAAGAGATAGGGAGAGACTAAATTTAGATAAGTTATGCTACAGCAGAAGCAGTATTGTTTACCGCTTCGACATTACACCGGGAGCGTCCAGTCCGCCCTGAACAAATTGAAGCCATCAAACTCCTCGCCAACCTTATACCGTGTTTATAAAACCGGCTTTATGATACTATATACATGTTGTTTTTGTTTATATAGAATTGTAGNAGTACTAGCTATACATGTTTGTTATCTCGTTTTGGGGTTTGACATAAGAAAGACATAGGGAGAGACTAAATTTAGATAAGTTATGCTACAGCAGAAGCAGTATTGTTTACCGCTTCGACATTACACCGGGAGCGTCCAGTCCGCCCTGAACAAATTGAAGCCATCAAACTCCTCGCCAATCTTATACCGTGTTTATAAAACCGGCTTTATGATACTATATACATGTTGTTTTTGTTTATATAGAATTGTAGTTCTGGCTTGACGTCGCGGTGGGAGCTGGCGGCAAGAATGTAGCGTCTCATTTTAGGAGTCGTATTTATGTGGGAGACTATTAAAAGATGTCTCCCAAGACAGCTTGCAGTACTAACAAAACTACTAAAGTTTCGTACATTGTAATGACTCGGTACGGCAATAACTCATAGAAGCAATTATCAGAAACAAGCGCTTTTCGGAGGCAGTAATCGAGTTAGTGTCTGGAACATAAACATATTTGTAATTTATTTATGAAACTACACTGAACCGGTTCACTTACACACAATAATCCACTTTCACACACCATTTTAATTAACTATTTAATGTATTTATTACTTTAACACACAAAACAGACAACGGTATTAATTATGCTGTAACACAACCCAACTAAATTTAGACTTATCTTTTTCTAACGTCAAACGTCAGAACGAGATAGCAAACATTTTTAGCGAGTATCGACCTACATTCTTGTCAAAAGGTACAACATATGGTACGTGTTTACGTATCTTTACTCGGCATGTCGGAACATTTAGACGTGATCTTCCGAGATCACGTCTAAATTTCTTAATTTTGACGTGTCTAAACGAAACTGACACTGCCAAAGTTATTGCTATCCCGTTTTGGCGTCTGGCATTAGAAAAAGATAGGAGAGTCAACATTTAGTTCTTTTACAGCAGAATGGTGCCGATTCTGTTGTAACAGAACTTAACTAAATTTGGTCCCTCCCTATCCTTTTCTAACGTCAAACGCCAAAACGAGATAGCAAACATTTATATCGACTAACAGCTTTCGTGTCTGTCAAACGTTTCAAAAACATGTTGCGTTTTTGCGTATCTTTAGTCCGCGTGTTCCGAAATCGTATTTAAATCTTTTAATTCTGACGTGTCTAAACGAAATTGACAGCACCAAAATTGTACCTATCTCGTTTTGGCGTTTGACATTAGAAAAAGATAGGGAGGGACTAAATTTGGTTAAGTTCTGTTACTGCAGAATCGGCGCCAATGACAGTACAAATCACTATAGTCACAGTTCTAACTACATATATGTGTCTAACTGGAATACAAACGGTAATCATTCAGAAAGTAATTAATTATCCACCTTGTGTCCAATATTAATATAAAATATTAAGAGCATAATTCTTTTATTACTAAACAGTAACACACTTTAGAGTAACTCTTCGAAAGAGCTTGACGCTTGTCAAAAATGTCTGAATCGCAAAACTGAGCTCAAGTCATTTAAGTATATAAAAATTGAAATTTATTAGAGAGATAGGTGATTTGCGTAGATAATTTGTAGGTAGGTATATTCAAGGAAGGGCATGTAGGTAACTCATTATCTTCATTGTCTGTGTTAGCTGGGGTTTAATATTGGAGTAATTAAGCATTGTTCGCGGTTTTGCCTTTATATGACATGTGATAATGAGAATTTTCACTTAGTAGATCGTGCATATTTCCGATTTCTCGAAGCGAGAATACTCGGGAAGTTTGGTCTGCTCCACAAGAAATATATTTCTGTTCAATCGAGAAATCACGAGAAAAAGAAGAAATCGTGACTTTTTAAAAATAGAAACAAATATTTAAGCAGTTGAAGCGGTTTAACTAAAGGTAGTTTTTTTTAACCTAATTATAAGACTGTGTAGACAAAAGTTGTATTGGTAGATGTTTAAGGTTACATTGGCAGATATTCAGTCGGTGGTGGACGTATGTTCAGTTCCTTTAGTCGATTATACATTTAAATATTTATTGTTTATTTAATGGTTAGTTTGATTTAATTATATGAAAAAAAAGATACAATAATATTCAAACACCAAGTCAACTTCGTAGCATCCTTGATAGACGAAATTGTATGAAAAGTTGTATGAATGTGGATGAGGCGAGAAAGGTGTGTCTGGATCATAGTATGTGGCAAATTTTAATATAAACATATTCTGATTTTATGAAGGTATTTCATCTTTTCAACTGTTTGTTTACTGTTATTTTTTTTTAAGAAAGGCAAGACATTATATAAATGTTAAAAATACATATTTCAAAATTCAATAAACAGATAAATTAAGAGTTTTATAGGAAGATACTCAAAGTTAAATATTTCATTAGTTTTGTTAGAAACACGTGTAATTAAATTTTCAATTTATGCAAGACTAAATAAATAAGAAATTCTGATAATTGATTCATTGATTCTGATGAAATAAGAAATTTTAAGCATAACATTATTTTGCATTTAATAATTTATGTTTTGTTTTATAACAATTATAATTATTTTTTATTTTTAAATATCCTAATACTGTAATATTTACCTAAATAATATACATATAGATGTAATAATTTTATCTTTGACGTTATAATTTAAATAATGATATCAAATTTAGGTCGTTGACTGAAATGTAAATTTGGTGTCAGCTTGCGTTTTCATAAAAGTGGTATCCGAGATATTGTAATTGGAGTGGCCGATGGCCCGGTGTGGCCCACTCAGGGCGAACGCCCGTCAAGAGCCAGACCTTTCGTCTCTAATGGATACCGAAAACCTTCTTCACTTTTACACGAAAAATCTTTTTGGAAAATAAATGAATCCATACCGTATGTAAATCGGACGTCTGAAAGTTTTTATTGAAAAACTTGAAGAACTGATGAAAATGGGGTCGCGACGTTATCTCCGTTCGTCTTATGAACGTGAGACCCGTTGAATGCCAAATGTTCCTTCTTTTGCATAAAGTTCCTCCACGTTGTTTGTGGGTCTACTAGAAACGGACACGTTACTAAATGGTGAGCTTTTACGTGCAGTTGGTGAGACCAATAAAACATTTATCGAATTATGTCGAAAGGCCTTCGCTTCGGCCATAATTAAGTTATTTAAGATTAATTAAACGCGAGTCGGGCGGGCGTAACACTCCAGGCCGCGAGCGGAGGCCGGAGTCCTCCACAGAGAGGTTGAGTAATTGATAAGCCAACCCTACCACCCTTAATCACGGTCAGCTCAAAGTTAAACTTAATAAATAGTTATTTATTAAGTTGTCTGTAACTTAAAGTCGCGGCTGAAGTGCTTATGGTTATATTTCTATAAATATAAATTACTATTTGACAAGAGCTAGTGATTTTGATAAATTCTAATATTTTATTATACTATTCAATGAAATGATTGTAGGTACAATATATTAATAATAATTGTTATATTAAACACAAAGTCAACTTCAACTAGCACCCTAGATCGACGAAAATGTATGAAAAGATTTATGAATGTGGATGAGGCGGGAGAGGTGTCTGGATTGTAGTATGTGGCAAAATGTGGCCTTTACCTACACTTATGGGATACCGGCGTGAGTATCTATGTGCTTAATATAACGATAGTTGCACATCATGCTACAAATTTTTTTAAACTCTGGTAAACGTCCTATTTGTTTCTAAATTTTCAGTGATATTGTCAATTTTATATTTTGTTTTTCTGTCAGTTTTCACTATTTCCATCATTCAGTATAGATCCTTAGATCCCAAAGTGGTCCAGGTGGACCCCCAGGGGTCCACGGGAGATTGTACGGGAGACTCTACGTTGGCGTACGCAAATTTCCATAGTTAGAACTAATCTTCACATTTTTGTCGAGTTTTGGGAATGTGGTAGAAATGTAGCTGCAGGGGGTCCACCGGAACCAGCTACATTTTGAAAGTGGCCTATGAGAAAAAAAAGTCTGGGAACCTCTGGTGTAGACGATTGTTTCTTTACCAGTGCATTTTATTTATACTTTCCACCGATCCATAACAATGATGATCCATAACAATAATTGTTAACTAATCCTGTTATTGTTTAAACATCGGTGTTTGACTAGTAACAGGTTCTAATTTATGTCCTAGATAAAGTATTGTTAGTATTTTCATATAGCTGTAAATTATTGCGGTTAATCCCAGAAAAGATGTAAATCACGTGTCTGTGATCACTGCGCTGTGTCCTGTTTACGATTCTCGTCGTTATTTACGGCGCGCGACGTCGCGACTCATTGCTACACTCTACTAGGCTACTTATTAATAAACATACAAAAAATAAACTGCCGACTTCCTTTCGCGTGCCGGGGAACATAAAAGTTCTTCGTGCGTATCCTAACAAAACATAAATTAGGTGAATTTATACAGAGGGCCATCCCTTCTCTACAGTATGTTCCTAACGACAAGGGGTCAAAGCGCAGCCGAACCTCCCTCGCAACAACTCGAGCGGCTCCGGTTCGGCGAAATTATCAAAAGTTTTGAACTTACAACTTTTCGAAGCGAATGAAGCAAGCTTTTTCGTTCGTTTGAAGCTTTCGCGCGGTACGAATCGGTTCGGTAGCGTTGTCTTTGTCTGGCGCAGGATGCGAGTCAGCGCAGAACCGGCGGCGAGTTCGGCGGATCTGTTGTCTCGCGTGTGGCGTTCCCAGCCGGGCCGTTCGTCTTGTCGGAGCTAAATATTTTCAGTTCTCGTCGTTGCGATGACGGTGTTAGACGTCGCGTTGTCGCCGCCGACACCGTTCAGACCACGATCGTAGTGTACTTCTTTACTAACTAATAAATCAAGCGAAGTAAGCGCTCACGAACAGATTATAAGTCGATATGAGATAACCACCTCGAGCCACGACTCCGGTGATTAATCACCGAACTCCGCTCGCCTCCGATGATCAAGCGGATACATAATCTCGGATTTCGGTTTAGGTGCGCGTTTGTAAACAGATGAACGTTGTCGAAGGTTTCCGGAATTGTTTGTTGACTTTTGGATTACAATAGTTCAGGGTGTATTGAATGGATTGTAAGCGATGTTATGTTGAGAGAATAAGGCATAGTCTTGTGTTGGATGTGCGTGGATAGGTGGGAAGGACCGTGCAGGATGGCCGCCGGACGATGGACTGCAGGGGTATTGTTGGCCGTCCTGGTCTCAGTTCTGGCAGACTCGTGGACGGCTTACCAGGAGCAGCCATGTTGCCGCCCCGTTTCTCATCACCGCGTAAGGCATCATAGAGGTGAGTCATCTTTATTCAGATTTCTATTTCATAAGGGTCAAAAGTTTTTATGAACTATTGGTGCAGGTAGTAAGTATGTAGTCACGCAGTGATGGTTCATCGGCCGAGTCCATTAGTCACAGTGTTATGTAGGACGCGCTGATATGCCTTCATTACAAGTTTAAATATTTACCCTTGTTTCCTAATGTGTTTGATAGATAAGTAGGTATCTAGTTTTGTAATAATTTTGGTATGATTAACTCTGGTATTCGTCCGATGTACAATACAAAGTGAAGCGTATAGCATTAAAACAACATTATTGAGTAATACTTCTCAAGTTATATCACAAACATTACATACTACAATATGTAAAGGATACTGATAGGCAATAGACGAAATTAATATTAAACCCAGTCTTGAAATCTATGCGATTGAAATAACAATAGCTAAGAGACTAGATTGCATATCTTGATTTGGAATCTAACACATTTCCTAGTCTCTTTGATAATTTATTCTAAAAAATCGCTAATTTCCGACGTAAAATCTGTGGATTTTAGTTTTAGAAGATTAATTGTCAATTTCCGCTAAACGGGAGAACTGTGTTGGATCCGTGAATGAGTCTGTGGTCATCATCGCCATTAATTAACCCGTAAGAATGTGCAAGCGTCCCTCTGGCTTGCCGTCGAAGTGGGAGGGAGACAGTTTTTTTAAACTACGATGGTGGCAAACAAGCTTTTGGCTACTCTGATAGTAAACGGTTACCGCAGCCTATGAACGCCAGGAATATCACACGCGCGTTGCCGATCCTTAAAAAATTTACTCACTCCCATCTTGAAGAACCCGATACTAACTTCATAAGAACCATTGAAACCTATGTAGGATTACCCACCATAAAAATGGTTTCATTGTGATATTTTTTTAATCCTCTCCCTTAAGTAGTCACACCTGGTTCACGATGAAAACTAGATGTTTTCATCGTATTATAGATTTGTCTTTCTTTTATTTTTTCATTATTTTTGAGTGATATTACTCTAGAGCTGAGGTTCACAGACTTTTTTTTCTCACAGGCCACTTCCAAAATTTAGCTGGTTCCGGTGGATCCCCTGCAGTTACATTTCTACCATATTCCCAAAATTCAACAAAAAATGTGAAGATTATATCTAACTATGGAAATTCGCGTACGCCAGCGTAGACCCCCGTTGAGTCTCCCGTGGACCCCTGGGGGTCCACCCGAACCACTTTGGGAACTAAAGCTTTAGAGCATTCCGTATCCATTTCCAGGGAATCCGTCGGATAGTGGTAGAAATAACCCGAGTATTCCAGGTTATACATTAAAAAAAATCGAATTACAATTCATCAACAGCCATCAGCCTTTGGAAATNCTCACAGGCCACTTCCAAAATTTAGCTGGTTCCGGTGGATCCCCTGCAGTTACATTTCTACCATATTCCCAAAATTCAACAAAAAATGTGAAGATTATATCTAACTATGGAAATTCGCGTACGCCAGCGTAGACCCCCGTTGAGTCTCCCGTGGACTCCTGGGGGTCCACCCGAACCACTTTGGGAACTAAAGCTTTAGAGCATTCCGTATCCATTTCCAGGGAATCCGTCGGATAGTGGTAGAAATAAACCGAGTATTCCAGGTTATACATTAAAAAAAATCGAATTACAATTCATCAACAGCCATCAGCCTTTGGAAATACACAGCTGGAAATGGATCTCCTTAAAAAGAAATTGAAATTGCCATAATCTCCACACTTGGCAGGGTCTCGGAGATCGCAGTAGGTTTTGATTGAGTAACGCTGCTACCCATTATCTTGGTACATCCCTTAATTTGTTCTCGCAGCACCCACAGGAGGGGATGCAGTGACGCTATTATTACGCCGGCGCCACACAGCAACTTACAATAAATAACATAAAAATTGCGTAGAACCAATCCTTTCTACGAAATTTTTATGCGGTGATATGGTTAAACTAAATCTTATGTTTTATTTGTTCTTTACAATCACACCCCACCCTCCCGCGGCACACCGTCACCCCTCCTCTGACACTCGTAAAATATCATAAA
>WUAW01015907.1:0-13537 GCA_017165845.1 Thaumetopoea pityocampa | reverse complement strand
AAAAAGTAGAAATTCTTGACCATCTTCCATACAGTCCTGACCTAAGCCCTAACGATTTCTTTACATTTCCTCCAAATTAAGAAAAGTCTTCGTGGTCAAAAGTTCCAGTCCGGTGAAGAAGCAGTCGATGCTTTCAAGCCAGCCATTTTGAACACCCCCACTTTAGAGTGGAATAAATGTTATAATAACTGGTTTGAGCGAATGGGAAAGTGTATTAAGCTACGTGGTGAATACTTTGAAAAACAATAAAAAGTACTATAAGGTTCTAGTTGTGTTTTATTCTTCAAACGACAAAACTTAAAAGGCATGCCTCGTATCACTGGAAATTTAGTGACAAATAGGTAGTTTGCCAAAGAGTTTAAAAGAGTTGTTGCGTGATGTGTAACATAAATTTTAATGCTTTTTCATAATGTTTTATCATGGCAGCCTTTCAATGACGAGTTGGTCTCAGGAGAGCTTCTTCTGCACCCTCACAACGGCATGGGGCTACTTACGATATCATCCTTCTCAGGGTCACAACTCCTGAAAATATCTCCAGAAGACCAACACCCCAAAAATCCAAGATCCCTAACTCCAATCCCTAGTTAGTCTACAGCTACATTTCAACGATGTCCTGGTCCCAGTGGAACTTGCCTTGTATTTATGTTATTATCTTCCTGAGGGTTGCAACTCATGAGAATATGTCCAAGAGACCGGCACCCCAGATGTCCGATGTCTCTAGTGGGTTTCTGGCAGCCCTAGGTTTTATCTAAATTAAGTTATAAAAGAGGCAATAAAACACAAGCTATGCTCGACTATTTTTGATCCTGCTCTCTATGCCAATTGATTCCGAGTTCGAATCCCGGTAGGAACCGATTTTTCGTGTTGTGCACGAATGTTTGTACCCTATTCTTGGATGTATATCTATATATGTATCATCATTTATCTATATAATTACATATATCGTTGTCTAGTACCCAAGAGACAGGGAATCCTAATTTGTAACTAGATCAGTGTGTGTTTATATGGCTGTATTCAAGGGCGTCGCCATTAGGAAGCAGGGAGGAGCAGTTGCCCCTCTAGAGATTTAAAAAATGTAGCCAAACAAAAAGAAATTCTTAAGTCAAAGTCTTAAGTCCACTTCCTTGACTTGCTTGACGGATCAAGCAAGTCCGCACGTAGAAACTCTTGCCCCCGTCGCTATTCATGTGCTATTGACTGTATTTAAAATTCATACTTTTCCCATCCTCCATATATCAACTTGTTCGCCCTCCCTCCCTCTCCTCCCTGGGCCATGGCTGGCTGTATTGTTATTATTGTTGTAATATCGTGCGTCGCCACACGAATAGAACGCGTAGGCATCTCGATGGTCGTAATTCGTGATTGGTCTGTCCACATGCGTGTCCGAACTAGTTTTTTTCCCCTATTTAATTTATTACCCAATTTACATGTTGTGTAGATTAGACATTATTATAGAGTGGTTCGCGATGAAGATATTATGTCTAGTCGCCCCGGTCAGTACAATTAGCGTGAAATAAAAATGTGAGATAAAGTTGTTTGTGACGTAATTTATCGTTTATCGAGATAGGTGGGGGGCCTCATGATACGGGCTCGTTGGAGTGCGAATGAATTATTTTTTTTTTCACACTTGAATGTGATTACAAAAGCTTTTGTTACATTTGAAAAAAAAAAAGCTTTTGATATTCCTGATGTTGCAGGCGGTCTTAGGCTGCGGTAACTACTTACCGTCAGCCGATCGTAAGCCTGTTTGATCATCGTGGTATAAATAACACGTAGCTAACGGCTCGCAGCTCATTCGACTAGTCAGGCGCTAAAACGTAAAGGTACTGAAACCCAATTAATATTGGGCTCTTTGAAACTGGGAATAATGTGATGGCTTTTTTAATCCGACCGTCATTAAGAGTGCTCTGAAGAAATATTTGGTCCACCGGCTGCCGAGTTCCATTAGCGCCCCGCCCACTACAAGTATAACACACGGACACTTGCCGGCCTGCCATTATACGCTTTACACAACACCGCCAGTAAAAGAAAGAATCATGTTTATTCATATTTATATCAGGTTAGAAGTACCCACAACCGACGAGCATGTATGAAAGCGTTGACGAAAGTAGAAGAAACGAAAGATGTATGTCAGGTTCGTAGCAAGTAGAAAGAAGTGATCTCTGCCTACCCCAGCGGGAAAAAGGCGTGACTGTATGTATGTATGTATATTTATTCCGGACAAGTACATTAAATAAAGTTATGTTTTTGTTACAAAATCTGTATCTTAAGTTATTTGCAAAAATAAATTGCCTACAGGCCATTTGTAACTAATTACTGAAAATTTGATTAAATAACAAAAAAAATGCGCTCTCCTATAAAGTATGCCAATTGATCGGTCGGCCGTTCACAGATTAGAACCGCGATAAGTAATATACTTACAAGGCAAAATTGCTAATAGGTGCCATTGAAATCATAAATTCCCGCAGTTCAAGCTTCTTTCAATAGATGCTGTTAATAATAACAATATTTTGGACATTTTCACACACATCGATCTAGACCAGAGGTTTCCAGACTTTTTCCTCATAGACCACTTTCAAAATTTTGCTGGTTCCGGTGGACCCCCTGCAGCTACATTTCTACCATATTCCCAAAACTCGACAAAAATGTGAAGATTAAATCTAACAATGGAAATTTGCTTACGCCAACGTAGATCCCCGTCGAGTCTCCCGTGGTCGCCTGGAGGTCCATCTGGACCAGAAACGGGGGGAAATGGAACTAAGAATCTAGACCCAAACTAGGATTCACTGTATCTTGGGTACTAGACATCGATAAGTACATATTACTTACACTACGTAAATAGATAGATACACGTCCATGACTCGGATACAAACATTTGTGCTCATCACACAAAGTTTGTTGTCCCTATAAGAATTCGAACACGGGATTTATTGACCCTGAAAGAAGGGTCGCTGACACTCTACCAGTCAGTCGTCTAACAGTACATTGCTATAAAGTATATTACATTGTTATAATGTACTTGATAAGGGATCGGCGTAAGTCGTATGTGGGGACAAGGATCGAGAAAGGAATGCTCCAATGGTTTGGTCATTTAGAAATGAGTGAGACTCGATTGATGAAACGAATACACCGGGCGAATGTGAGTGGAAGTGTCGGAAGAGGGCGCCCAGGAAAATTAACCTTGATCAAATCAAGTTCTTGTCTCACAAAGTTCAAGTTCGTAACACCCTTAATCGACCAAATTGTATGAAAAGATGTATTGATGTGGATGAGGCGAGAGAGGTATCTGAGGATCGTAATATGCCACTGTGGTCCCTGCCTACGCTTATGGGATACCGGCGTGAGTGTGTGTATTATATGGTTATAGGTCGCGTTGTGAACGTGGCGTGTGGCCCCATCACGCCACAATCCGGTAACCGGCCTGACAGCCGTCGATCTTATCGCTGTTTAATATAAACCTATTTACTGGTACCCGCATTACAGATACCGCTGCACGTCGGTGTCTGGGGGTGACACCCAGAGGCGTCGCGTTACGACACCCACGTATAGGCACGTGGCGAATGTTGCGCTCGAGGGTAATGCGAGTTGAGGTCGAGTGAGCGATTTCATTTGTGCGCCGGGCTGCGGTTTCGTGTTTCTGTGTGGGTCATAACTGATGACAGTATTATTATAAATGAAGCCTCATTCCTGGGATTAATACTCGACTGCTGATTTCGATGTTCTTTTGAAACGACAAGAATTTTTTTTAAATATAAATAAAAATAAAGTTTTTTTTTTATTATAAAGGTTAGGGAGTACTTAGTCTTTTAGCTTGTCCGGCAAGTAGACTTAAGTATACGGATAAGCGACCAGGGTCGCTTATCCGTATACTGATTTGATTTCAGACACCCTTAATTAGTCGATCTGATTAGTTTGTTTTTAAATATCTTTGAAAATTTGACATTTAACAATTTTATAATATTATACATAGATAGATAGATATGCAGAAAATGAGTTACGATGTTATCGCGTAGTAATATCTCGAGGGGTCAGGACCCCTCGAGATATTACTGTCTCTTCCTACTCCTTCCGAGATAATAGTATCTTATATCCTATAGTCCTTTTCCGGAGAGCCAAGAAAAAAAGCGTGAATGTATGTATGTAAACATACGAGTATATCTAATTGTTATATGCAGGATTGTATGAACAAAAAATATATTCATACAATTAGACGATGTAACGAATATTTACTTCACATCCAAGATGCCATTAGCCGTGGAAATTATGGCAATTTTACGCCATAAATAGGGGAGGTTTTGGGGTTTTGATTGGTAGAGATTGCTTTTCGTATAAAGTCCGCTTTTACATATACAAAGTATGAAATGTAAATGAATAAATAAAAATAATATATAATTAGTTAACTCATTCAGTTGACAACCCTGAATAGAATCGATATTTCTCACCTGTGGTTTCGCCAGCCGCGATAATCGCTCTAATTAGGTTATCTAGACGTAGACATAGGCGCGCTAGAGAGATTTCACAAAATTAAGTTCAGCGAGATCACAAGGGAAGTCTTATAGATATACTCCCACGTTGAAACGAACCTTGTAGTATTTTAGTTTATAATGTATAAAAGCTATTTCTTATACTATTTTATTACTAGATATTTATTAAATACTAGCTTTTGTCCGCGGCTCCGGCCGCGTGTATGTCGGTTTTCCGCTATACGGGAAATTCCGAACTAATCATAGATTTAATTAAATATCCTTTGAACCACCTTTACTTGAGCTCTTATACCTTAACGACGGCTACTTAAACAGGGATCAAGCTATATCTTCAATTCCTTTGGACCGATTTTGATAAACATGCCGCAACATTTAAGTCGGTATAGTACCTTTAAGACTGTAATGGTTTAACTAAAATCTACTCGCTGGTTTTTGCGTGAAACCCGAATAAAAACAAACAAACAAACATCGACAGATTCGGTTTCAGAAGCCCTTAATTAGTCGATCTGAGTAGTTTGTTTTTATTATAAACATTTTTGTAAATTTGACATTTACATACATACATACACTCACGCCTTTTCCCTGGCTCTCCGGCGGGGAATTGAACCCCGGTCTCTCGTGTAACAGGCGGGTATACTGACCACTATACTACCGAGGAATTGGGGTAGGCAGAGATCACTTCTTTCCACTTGCTACGACCAAAGTGGCTATCAGTAGCCCACTTTTCGCCCCCGCGCGAAACGAGACGTGTCGGGTGGCGAATCACGACGCCGCCATTTTTGAGGTCCTAAAATGTTAAAATGCCTAATTGCGTTCCCACGAAAAGTAAGGAAAGGAAAAAGGTTGAGGTAGAAAAGGTGTATTGTCCAAGGAATATGGAATTTGGTAAAAGGACTATAGGATATAGGATACTACTATCTCGGAAGGAATAGGAAGAGACAGTAGTAGCTCGGGAGGCCGGGGTCGCTTACCCGTATACTTAAGTCTACGGGTAAGCGTCTATTTGCCGGACAGGCTAAAAGACCAAGTACTCCCTGACACTTAAAAATATTATAATAGTATAGATATTGACATTAAAAATTTTATAATAGTATAGATATTGTAATTGAAACTACTTAATCACATTAGATCAATCTAGAGACACTCAATATGTCCGATTGGAGAGATTCTAATCATTGCTCGATTCTAAACTACAATCGATATTACATATAGAGTCGTGTAGAGACCTCCGCTTGCAATGTTAAGCGAGGGTTATTGGGCGTCTGCTGTCGCAAGCACCCGCTCCGAGCTCATGTAACTCGAACTGACAATGCTGTCCGAGACTGACTGACGTGGCTTTAACTGTTCGAAGCGATCGGTCCTTGTCTGCGTTGTATCTGACCTCGGTCCGAGGTTTATTGCTGTAGACGTATCTTTGAGGATGTAGATATTGTCAAGTCGACCGGTAAAGATTTTTTAACATCTATATTTTTTATTCATGTTAGACAGTTGGAAAATAGTTTATTGCAGTTTCATTAAACGAGTTACAGCGCTGTTAATGGTACTAAAATAGTTACATTTAGTTTATTTTTTCAAGTTACGTATAATATATCCTCATCCATACTAAAGTTCATTATACGATTGGAGATATTACGTACGTAAATACATAAAATCACGTCTTTTTCTTGGCTCTCCGGCGGGAGTCGAACCCGGGATTCCCGTGTAACAGGCGGGGACACTGACCACTATACTACCGATGAATTATCCGTAGCCCACTTTTTGCCTCCGCCGGAAACGAGACGTGTCGGGTGGTGAACCACGATGCCGCTATTTTATAAGGTTCAAAAGTGTTAAAGTTCCTCATTGCGCATTAAAACCGTCTTAGGTATAAATAAATAAATAAACTAAATATTTAGTGACATTTAAATTATTAAAAACAAACTGAAATTGTTAAAACTTTCACATCAACGTTTACAATTGTAATTGTAATAATTATTACTGTTATTGCGTTTGCGCATTCGCTAAATTTTACCGTTTAAATATTCCCAAAAAATTGCTTAAAACTTGAAAAAAAAAGTAATGGAGAAAATATGAATTACAATAAGAGCAAACGTCTTTGCGTTCAGTTTTAAATGAAACCATAGAGAAACTGTTGTCTGTCTACGACATAGATTATGTTGCTGCGTGGCGCCGGCGTAATAATAGCGTCACTCGATCTCTCCACGTGGATGCTGTGAGGACCAGCTAAGGGGTGTACCAGGATATGGGCAGCAGCGTTATCCTGATATTCAACTGCGATCTCCAAGGCATTTTCCAAGCGTAGAGATTACGGCAATACCCCCTTTTTTAAGGGGCAGGCCTATATCCAGTGTGGACCTTCACAAGCTGATGATGTTGATGATATTGACGTAAATTATTCATTTGGTAGTCGTTCGTGACTCATCATAAACGTTCCGATACCAGCTGCTTCACATGACCATTAAAAGCTTGTAAAATTTTATGTCGTATCCAAGTTCTCCACTTGCGGTAGAACGAAGAGTGCATTGGGACCAGGTGCATCTCGCGCGCACCGCGTTTGGATAATCTATAGCCTTTCAGGATTTATGGCCGCACGTCTAATGTACAGTGTAGCTATGTTCGGCGCCCACTTTACCGTCGGTGAAAAAGTTGGATTATCTCGTGAAATATTTGTTCGGGAGCCCCAGTAACTTATTGGGTTGGCAGTAATGTGAATAGGGTTTAAATATTTTAACTTTATACCTAAACTAGCTTTTGTCCGCGGCTCTGTCCGCGTGAATGTCGATTTTCCGCTACACGGGAAATGACAAACAATCATAGATCATAATCATAGATTTATATAAAAAGCCTTACAACCACTTTTACTTGAGCTCTCGTACCTTAATGGTGGTTAATAAAACAGCGGTTGAGCTGTATCATCAATTACACTAGATCGATTTCGGTGAAACATGCCGCAGTTTAACTCAGAATAGTGCCTTTAAGACTGTAACAGTTTGACCAAAATCTACCAGCTGGTTTTTGCGCGAAGCTGGAACAAACAAAAAGAAACAAACATCGGCGGATTTAGTTTCAGAAACTCTTAGTCGATCTGAGTAGTTTGTTTTAAATATCTTTGATTTACAAAATTTCACATTTAATAATTTTATAATAGTCTATAGATAGATTGAAGTATTCTATGTGTCTATGTCCATGTAGTGGATTAATTCATGGGAATAGGCATACCCATGGCGCATATTCCACACATTTGCTTTTTTATTTAACTTAAGTTTTTAATTACAGTTAATAGGATATTGAGTGCCAGAAGTATTATCCTGTTATTCAACTAACTTCTACTGCATATTCCAAGATGCTTGTGAGATAAGATATGCTCAACACTTTCAGTGCTTTGTAGGTTTAGTGGTGCTATACATAACTCGTGATTTAGGTCGTGGATTCGATCCCGGTCGATGAGTTCGATCTACATTGTATACTCACCAGAGAAGAAAAACTTTGAGAGGAAACCTGCATGCCTACATGGGTTTATAAAGTCTACGAACCCGCACTAGGCCAGCATGGTAGTCTACTGCCGAACCCCCTCCTGATTACAGGAGGTTCGTCAGGTTCCAATTCTAATGCAAATAGGTACGCCGTTACTCCAGGAGACTAATATGGTTGGTTCTTGAATCACAAAAAATATATTACCTTTCTCACATATTCTGATGCTCTGTGTAAAGTGGTTCAATCATAATGATATGTCATCATTACATATATAGTTTCATTATAAAGTCGAGAAGATATTTTTTTATCTAATAGAGGACAAACGGGCAAGTGGTAGCACAGGTGCGTTGCCGGCCTTTAAGAAAAGAAGTTTATTTTATTTTATTTTTTTCACATATTTTCGGCAAAATAAAAACTGTCATCGAAAAAGAAATACTAATTCAATTTTATTGCCTTTCGAAGCGTGCAAATGTTACAATTATCGTCTACTGACGGAAATGGTCACTTAAAGAAGGAGGGATTTGCCATAATGTCCATGCTTGGCAGGCGTCTTGGAGATCACAGTAGATTTTGATTGAATAACGCTGCTGCCCATATCCCGGTACAATCCTTAGCTGCAAATGTATTATTCCAATATCGACGTTTGAAAAGTAATGGGGCATAAGAGACATTTTGGTTGTTAATGAGTTATGAATGCCATACTACTTAAAATTGTCCGTTTTATTCAATGCGCTTACTCCAATGGCTCTACAATGACTTTTTTGATACTTATGCCCAAGTGAAAAACTCAATCAATTGATTGATCTAATAATGAAGATTTAAGCGGCATAAAATCACATAAAACAACGCCGAATAGAATAAATAAATGCTTTGCCAATTAATGTTTTTATTTTTCTTGATTTTAGATAGAGAGATAGAGCTGTTTCCATTTACACGATATGGCAATAAAGAAAATAATTATGTCCATTTTTCTACAGTTTAAACTTTAAACTGCCCTTCTGAACAATTTGGCTTTCAACCGTTGATATGGTCAGTAAAAATTATTTCACGTCTTGTGTACCTACGCTCTCACATAAAGCCATCCATAATTGGTCACCGACAATGAAATCAAACCGTATCGATTCAGTTTCATCGTCATAAATACTTATCAATGATATAGATTACAACGCTAATGTACATTCACTATATTATTGAGCATAATGGGGACAATACTGGTTATTTACAACGAAACGTGCATGTTGACTAAGATGCTATAGTTATAGGTACGATATCCATATGCTCAAGGAGTACTTAATCTTTTATTTATTTATTTATTTATTTACACTTCATACATAAAACATGTACAGGCGGACTTAATGCCTTAGGCATTTTCTACCAGTCAATTTCAATCAATTTCAGTCAAGTTCAATCAGTCTTTTACCCTGTCCAGGAAATATACTTAAGTATACGGTTAAGCAACCCCGGCTTCCCGAGCTTCTAGTATCTCTTCTTACTCCTTCCGACGTAGTAGTATCCAAAGTAGTGTAGTCATTTTCCCCAATTCCATATTCCTTGCTCAAAACACCTTTCCTACCTCATCCTCTTTTGTTGGGAACGCAGTGGGGAATCTTAACACTTTTGAATCTTAAATGGCGGTGTCGTAGTTCGCCACCCGATATGTCTCGTTTGCCGCGGGGGCGAAAATTGGGCCATAAATAGCCACTTTGTTACATTGAACGATCGTGGCAAATGGAAAGAAATGTTCTCTGTCTACCCCAATTCTTCGGTAGTAACTCCGCCGATCACGCGGGAGACGGGGTTCGATTCCTCACTAGAGAGCCACTGAATAGGTGTGACTGTATGCATGTACGTATGTTCGTTATACGCGGTCCGGAGTGGAAAAAGAAGAAAAGCACCGTCCCGTTCATTTGCGCGTCAGTGTCGTAAATACGTGATGTTTTGTAGCATTTCATAAAATAAGTGCTTCCTGTCTTAATAAACCATTGGCAAGTTATATTGCCATCATCTTCAGTCCTCGGAAGTCCACTACTGAACATGGGCCCCCCTTAAAAAGGGGGGGATTTGCCATAATGTCTACGTTTGGCAGGCGTCTTGGAGGTCGCGATAGCTTTTGATTGAATAACAGGATAAGAGCTCTTGTATACGTCCGTTGTTTTCACCGGATATCGGCCCGTTTTTTACCGGACTTGCAGTGTTGTATGGATTATAATATATGTATATGCATGCACCGGACACCGGCCCGGCGACAAATCTACGCCGCGTGCGCCTCCGTGCCCTCTCGGTGCGACGGACACCGGCCCGGCGCGGCGTAAGAAAGTGCGGTCACCTACGACATGGTATCGGTGCGTTTAGACGCTACCAGATGTATTGTCGTTTATTGAAAATTGAGTGCGGTCTATATATCTGAGTTTTTCCATGAAATTAATAATGGATATCGACATGAAACTGTTAATAACATTGGTCGTAAATATACCTGTACCCTGGGACAAAACACAAGAATATTTAATATTTTTCTAGTCTCAAATATTTTTGTACTCTAAGGTTTGCTGGAAGAAAACCCAATTTTTGAGTTAAGCTCGCCTTTGTACATCTTTTTTCTCTATTTACCTGTTTGTGTACAATAAGAATATACAAATAAATAAATAAATAAGAATACTACAAAAACAACTTTGTGTAATACACAGATTGTTGTTCCGAGTCTGCGTCTTTTGTTCTATCTTTCCGTTATTTGAATGTGTGTAAAGTCCCCTCGACAGGTTTTTGTTTTTAAGACAACTCACGCGTTAGAATTATGTAATGCGTGAGTTGTCTTAAAAAAAAACAAATAATATTTCTTTTTGTTTTTTCTTGTATATACTCGTATAGTACGCTAATATGATTTTTATTTTCCTACTATTCCACAGTACGACACGTGTAATTTCTTTGGCAACCAGTTAAAAACTGACACAGCGAAACCGCACTTGAGGCTGAACTCAATCCGGTAAAAATCTTTTTTTTTGTATACAAAGATCTCCGTTTATTGGCGGTCCGATGTCCGGTGAGAGAAACGGACGTGCGCAAGCGCTCTAACGCTGCTGTCCTGGTACATCCCGTAGATCAGAGGTCCTCAAACTTTTTGTCTTGTAGACCACTTGTAATGTTTTTAACTTTTGCGTAGACCCCCAAACCGTAGTTAATATAACATTATTGTAAATTTATTAACTTCAAATGCGTTTTTGACAGTTGGCGTGGACTCTTTGTAGGTTATCGTCGACCCCTGGGGGTCGATATAGACCACTTGGGTATGAGTGCTTTAGTTGGTTCTGACAGCACCCACCATAAAAGATGGAGTTATTCAATTATACTGTAACCACAAGAAAAAATATAAAGTCAAAATCCATTAGCGGCACACGATATACGTCATAAACGTTTTTTTTTTCATCAATGTGAACATGTATAAACTGTTACGGCAATGTCGTCACAGTGACGCGCAACGTCATATTGTACACGCTCGTTTGCGCTGGAGTCGAGACAGCGCTCCGATATGTACTGTTCACGTACCCACACACGAATTTGATGGTATTGAACTTTTATTATATAAGTGTAATGTTATATTAATAAAAACCGCAGCTCCGTTCGCAATTATTGTGCGATGACGATGATAGCGGTGATAATAGCGATGGTGATGATAGCGACGATGATAGAGTTGGTGATGCTAGCGATGGTGATGATAGCGGCGATGATAGCGATGGTGATGATAGTAACAATGATAGCGATGGTGATGATAGCGGCGACGATAGCGATAGTAATGATAGTGGCAATGATAGCGATGGTGATGATAGCGGTGACGATAGCGATGGTTATGATAGCGATGACGATAGCGATGATGGTGATAGCCAAATTAGTCCTTGGTATCTTCGTTGAAGCGTGAAGAGATATGAAAAAAATAGACAGATAAACACACTTTCGTTTATATATATCGCTGTAGACGTAGAGTATTTGTGTGAATATACGAAATCGTAGTAGAGTATAGGAAGTAATATTATCCTATAACCCGTCTGTAGATATAACCTCATAGCGTATGGATTTACTTAAGGTGTATTGAAACATCGAGCCGCTGTCGCGCTGATAAGGCCCGTAACACGACACCGCCGGTGCGAGTGGGGCTGCGGAACCTCCACACAATCCATTCTCGGGCGGGCGCTCCAGCAGCTTTTATTACTAACATATTCAATAGAGAGCTTGTTACTGTCAATACTTACATTCTCAACGAGTGAGTTGGGAGTTATCTAAATCGTTCCCATGCACGTAGTGTTCGCGTTTTCTCTTAAATTGATGTTGCTTATCTTAGTGTTATGTATTGGTTGCTTGATTTTGGCTTCGTTAGTTGCTGCTGTTAAGGAGTTTTAAATCGATATTAAAGTTTTTATTTTTTTTAAATCCTTTACCGAAATTATAAAATTAATATTCTTAACGCCAATAAACCGATGTGGTTTTTTTAGGCGTTGTATGTTCGCAATTATATTTGTTAATTATAGTTTAGTTAGATAATATATACGTTTATACAAGTCATAAAATAATAAATAACAACACGGGTATAATTTACGCTTGAAGGTAGTTGTAAAAAAATTTATCCGTGAATATTCGGCATGCTTGTAAAACTACTGTAATTACAAACTATTTTAGTTTTGTATATTGAATGAAGAAAGTATTGGTGCTGATTCTGTTGTAACAGAACTTCACTAAATTTAGTCCCTCTATATTTTTTTCTAATGTCAATCGCCAAAACGAAATAGCTACAATTTTGGTGCTGTCAGTTTCGTTCAGAAACGTCAAAATTAAAAGATTTAGGCGCGATTTCGGAACACACGAACTAAAGATACGCAAAAACGTAACATTTTTTTGAACCGTTTGATAGAAACGTCAGTCGGTACTCGCTATAAATGTTTGCTATCTCTTTTTGGCGTTTGACGTTAGAAAAAGATAGGGAGGGACCAAATTTAGTTAAGTTCTATTATAACAGAATCATCACAATTGACACATAAAATAATTTTTTTTTTAGAATTTTAATTTTAAAGTCCGTTTACAAACTGGATATCGAAGAAATTATAATTTTTATTATACATAAAAAGTGGGGCCCCAGTAGCATTAGGTAAAGACAGCATTAATAACATTCGTGTGAACCTGGTCCATTTCAGAACATATATTTCGCTATAACATATATATAAACGACCCTATAATTCACAATAAACGGAATCTGAATTTTGAATTTGCACCCGTAAAACAAGTTGATTGTAAATATTTTCACAGTTTGTAGAATCAGATGAAATGAATGGCCATATCCCATGTTCTCCGGAGTAGCGAACAGAATTATTTACAGACTCTTTTTACAGAAGCTACAAATTGCTTTTCGTTCGCGATCCAAGAAGGATGAGTTCATTAAGACGTTTATCCTGCACTGTTCGAAAATTATTTATATAACTGTAATATTTTTTTGTATCCAATTGAATTATGCATCTGATGCTATTGTACGAATTTCAAGAAAATCTGCGGTTAAGGTACACTGAATGGAGTAGAGATCGATATTATTTATATATATA
>WUAW01015905.1:4244-20311 GCA_017165845.1 Thaumetopoea pityocampa | reverse complement strand
TGGTGGTTTTAACTTTTCTGGACCCTATTTAGTCGCACTTGAGCATTGGCACGCGAAGATTGTGATACTAAAATTGTCTGTATTCGGAAGATTTCGAGTACTGGTTTGACTGTATTTTTTCTTCTGAAAATGCCAAAACGCGAGCAAATCACACTTGAACAGCGAAGCGCTATTTGTACTCTACGTGAGGAAGGATACAGTGAACGTCAAATAGCAGAAAGGTTCGGAATTTCTTGTAAAGGTGTTCATTACACCCTTGCCAGAAAACAAAAAACTGGGAAAAATAAAGATAGAAAAGATCTGGTAGGCCCACATCCACAACCAACCAAGAGGACAACTTCATCAGAGTTCTCTCTAAACAGAAGCGACGCTTAACTGCACCACAAATTACCGCAGCCCTGACCGATACGCGAGAAACACCCATTTCAATTACAACTGTTCAAAGACGTCTACTGTCTGCGGGAATAAGAGGATGTGTTGCTGCTAAAAAACCTAAACTATCAACTCGACATAAGAAAAATAGACTAGAATGGGCAAAAGCACATAAAAACTGGACAATAGATCAATGGGAAAATGTCCTTTGGAGTGACAAATCAAAGTTTCGGATCCAATAGACGTGTGTTTGTACGCCGGTCAAAAGAAGAGAGCTTCAGAAGCATGCACAGTGCCTACTATCAAACATGGAGGTGGTAATGTCATGGTTTGGGGGTGTTTTGACAACAATAAACCTGGAAATCTTGTAAAGATAACTGAAAAACTAAACAAGGAAGGCTATTTGAAAATTTTTCAGAATTCTGCCATACCTACTGAATTAAATCTCATTGGTCCTGGATTCACTTTTCAACAAGATAATGATCCTAAGCATTTGTCTAAATTATGCCAAAACTTTTTGAACAAGAGAAAAGATGAAAAGATTTTAAAAATCATGAAATGGCCATCTCAATCATCTGACCTTTCTCCCATTGAACTTGTTTGGGATGAACTCGATCTCCTACGAGCTCCGAACATTTGTGGCAACTATTACAGAGTGAATGGAACAAGTTAGATGAAGATTATTTTAAGAAATTAATTAATAGAATGCCTAGAATATGCGTAGCGATAATAAAAGAAAAGGGTGGACACTTCAATGAAGCTAAACTTTAATTTTATTTTCATATTGTATGTTAAATTTTTGTTTTGTTTAAGTTAGTTTTTGTTTACATTTTAATTTTATATCAATACAAATAACTTTGGATGGCATTGTTTTGTTTTAATTGATTTTACATTGCTGCTTCCAAACTTTTGGAGGGTAGTGTATGTTTCTATTGTAATAGAAACAGTTATATTTAAAATAACAAATCATCACCTAAAATTCATAAACCAAAATGATCAAGTTACGGAATGCTTTTTTGCGATTATAGTTCGATTATTATTCTTTAATTACAACTAGAAAGTATCGAAAAGATCCTATAAATTGTGGACACTCTTTCACCTACATATTGATCTAGCCCCATTAGGATTCCCTGTGTCTTGGGTACTAGATCACAATATACATACTTATACAGATAGTTGCTAATACATACATAGATAAACATCCATAGATAAACATCCATGACAAGGGTACAAACACTCGTGGTGTTCATCACAAAAAATTTATTCATACCGAGATTCGAGCCCGGGACTAATTGGCTCAGAGAGTACGGTCACTACTACTGAACCAATCGGTCACTACTATTGAACCAATCGGTCACTACTATTAAACCAATCGGTCACTACTATTGAACCAATCGGTCACTACTACTGAACCAATCAATCATCACTGATAGGCACCTATTTATGAGTCTTCATAAAATTATATAATGTAAATCCGTTTTATTACACGAAATGTTATCATAAACCAGTATACCACGTTTGTGCGAAAATGATTATGACTAAAATATTTTTTTTAATTACACACACTTTCCCAGGGTTCGTCTGTCTTACGTAGGTATTTGTAATGGTAAAACTTTTCCGCACTGTTTTAACACTAGACGGGGCCATTGGATAGGCTACCATTTAAATACAAAACAAATTACATAAACTTGCAATCCACATACTTACATATACTGACCAACCGAAAAGAGGCTTTAAATTGCAACCATTTTTCGGTTAGGCCGAACTTGAGATAGAATCCTTTTACGGATTGTTTCGACTGAAACCAAAATCGAAGCTTGCTTGGAATTTCATTATTTAACACCATTATATTGTCTGAACTGTAAATAAATTAACAAATAATTATTTTTATGCGCGTGATCAGTTGATTGAAGCGACACCTAATCTCCTGTGGTCAACTGCATTAAAGGTGAACCGCTGTTACCAACGACGTTACATACTTGTCTTGTACGAGTAAATAAATAAATAATAATAATAATAAATAATACTTTCCGCGCCCGAAGTAAGTTGAATATGAAACGAAAATATACTTTAGTAATATAGTTTCGACAAGGCCGAAATGTAAATTTCGGTTGGTCACTACTCACATGACATAAAGTACATAAAATTCTTGAGATTATTAAAATTAGGCCATCGGATCGATGGATCTTTGCAACATTATGCCTGGTTCCTATGGGACTATCAAATATATCAGAACACAATGGTCTTAAATGAAACTGTTGGGTTTTTTGAATTTGTACAATTTAAATACATTAGTATTTTTTTCCTTTTTGCATGTGAACCAGTCATAAGTATTTATAAATCTTATACTGCTTATACTAATTCAAAACTTATATTGATGCAAGAAGCCACTATCCATTCGTTTTGTGAAATACAGCTGATATCAAAATTTAATGGCGATGATAAAAACCTTCAAAAATTAGCACCACTTATTGGCTTCTCACTAAAATGTTAAAATACTGAATTATTTCCAATTTTTATAAATACAATAATATTTCTAACTTGAGCTTAGAGTCCCCACTGACGGTGCATACCAACGGATGCGCGGTGTTCAAATATAGCGCGTCAAATTATTGTTCAAACATGATATAATTGTTGTTTAAATATATTGATACCACTAGAGACTAACCAAGAGAGTTCATTTGGACCCTATTCTTCATTCTCACAGACTACATAGAGCTTAATATGTTCATTCTTTAGCGACCAAGATCGAAAGATGTCGTACGAGACAGATTTATTGCTAAACAGTATCAGAATTATAGCAGACTTGTTGATAGAAGAGCTCACAGTCAATTGATATCTAAGTAAACTTTGAAAAGTTCTTTATTGGTTTATGGCGTTTGACCGATTTGGTATAATTCTGCCAGTATCCGTTATAAAAATATCATAAACTTAGGGGGCGATGATTGGTGAAGATAGTAAATTTTAATGGGATATAGATGTTAATCATTCTCTCTACTAGTGGTGGATCGCTGACTATTTTAGAGTCGACGCAACGAGACTGTTATCGTCTATGATAAACTAGTTTATAAAACAGTCCAAATTTCGACTAGTTCACATCATGAACTACTCGGAAATATTCGGCCACATTCGGGTCTCACTCGTTGAATGGATCAACACAATGCATGTCGTTAGTTGTAAACACGTTTATCAGTGAACAGTAAACTAATCTATGTATTCAGGGTAAATAAACAGTCTAAAAACTGTTCGTTTATTCAACGTTCACCCCTACTCTTTAGTGTGCTGTCATTGTGGAAAAAAATCACATTTAATTTGTAAAAAAAAGCGTAACACGGTGTTCTATACAAGTGCACCTTACGTTCTTTCAGCAACTGATTGTAATATTCACGCATAGTTTGGTGTTTTCAGTCAATTTGAGGTTTCACAGAACTAGGGTGATGCTTAAAAACACTATTTCAATCATTTAAAAAAGATTATATACCATTATATTTAAATCTAGATTTACCACTAAATTCTAGTAATTACCCATTATCATTGACCATAAGTACCAATAACGTAACATAGTTTGACAAAATTAGATTTGCACAATTGAAAAGTTTGTTCTATTGGACAAATAAATATTCACTGTATGTAATACAGATATTACAATCATGAAAAAATATTGAAAAATGGTCAAAATACACATTTATATATATATATATATATATCGATGACAGAAGAGTGTTGAAGTACATATTAGTACTTGCAAATAATAGTAGTGTGTGAGGTGTGTATATATTGAGTTACATCAGTGGTTCATCCCATTTCATATGCTTCTCAGGTGTCAAATGAACAATACGCACATGCACCGCTTGGAATTTTTCAAATTTCGGAGGTATCGGACATAGTCTGTATATTACTTCATCACCTGGCAATGGCACATATTCACCTTCAATGCTGCAAGAAAGAAATTTCATTAACATATTGAGCGCAATGCAAATTCTTAAGGAAATCCCCTTCAGGCCATTTCTGCTGCTTAGAAGCACTGGTATCATAGCACAGCGGTGCGAGGCACACTACTAACATATTGAAGTTTACTTGGTTCAGCTACGGAAATGTATCAGGAGCATTGTTTGTTATTGCAGTAGAGGATATTTACGTTTAGAATGAAATGCTTGTAGACATTCATTCATTCAACACTTGTGTCAAGTCTGTTTTGTCTTGTTTCAGCCTGCTAGATAACATTTCATCAAAATCCATTAAAATGCTTTAATAATATACTCCTGTAATACATAAAAAGTAAATAATAAATAAATTTTTAGTAATTACTTAAAAATACTTTTTTTTGTTTTATATCATATTTTACACTGTCAGCTACCAGTGGTTGATACGGCCTAAATGGAAAGTTCAGTGTCAGTTACGGATGGCTGATGTGGCACTCAACATGTTAAACACCCAGACATTTTGTTCAGCTCATATATTTAAGGTTAATGATAATGAACTGTTATAACAACACATTAACATTCAGAGAGATATCACCAGATGATGCCAAAATACTTATCCAAACAAAACTAATTGAGGCCATCAGAGCAAGAGCAGCCTAAATGAGATTTTTCAATATCGATTTTATGAATATTATAAAACAATCAGTTACAGCAAGTAGTAAGCAGTAGTATCATAGTGGCTATAGAAACTAATTCAATATTTTATTCAGATGGCAGTATAATCACTTTGGGTTACCAAAAATGAAAAAAAATTGGTATTTTTTTTTAAATAATATTGAAATATACAGTTATGTTGCTCTTGCTCCCATGGCCTCAATTCAGAACACATACAAGCAACTGTTTATTTAACCTTGAAATGTACCGATAATAGTTGTATCATCAATCAGCATCTGAAATTTATTAGATACCATTATGCTGACATATGCATAGATATTTTAAAAATATTACAATATCATATAAATAAGGTTGCCAATTATTTTCAGAGAAATGAGAATGAATTTAAAACAAAGAGAAAATATCCACCGAAATGAACACATGGTAAATTAATTGTCATGTTATATGGTATGTCTCCTAAATGTGCTAATTGTTAGGTGGTAGTTAGCATATGTTTGTGTATAGCCCATAAAATGTAAGCTATCACTAAAACTATTTCAGGTATTTAGTTAGGAGTCATATAAAAGTTGCACAATGCTGCTTGAAATATGATAAAACAAGTGAACAAACAAAAAATATTAATATCTGCTACCTTTTTCATCACCCTTTCAAAAAATATATCGCCACTCTCCCAGGTGAATAAGATCTAGCTTATTTCAACTCCGTCGAGTACTTTAAATGTGTAAGGAAATATATAACATAATATCGGCAAGTTATAAACTATTCATATTATATTTGGAAACAAAACAGCTTTATTAGGTATATTTACACATTACATAAATAGAAGACTAATTTTATTGCTATATATGTAAAAAAATGTAAGTTACGTACTCAGAAATGTGTACAAAAATATCTTCGCCGCCTTTTTCTGGAGCTATAAAACCGTGACCTTTTTCACGACAAAATGATTTGATTTTGCCACTCTCCAGAGGATTTCCTAAGGCTCTCTCCGATCTAAATACAAAAACAAGTATTAATGGTGTTCTTTATCTGAAAATAATTAAATATATTGTATGTAAACTTACGTTGACGCCGTCCGATTTCTTCGTGTTATAATAGGACTCGGTAATTGTAAATGAGAGTTTGTTTTATTTGGTGAATCATCACTGTTAAAACCGTAATCGTTGGACATGTTTATAATAAAATGTTTTATTATAATTGCAAAAATAAGTGAAACTTCGCATGAACACGAAAAACAAAATGTCAGAGTGGCTTTTTTAAAAATTTCGCTTCTAAAGGTAAGGCAAAGGGATTCATGTCCATGCAGCCACGTCTGTCGTAGTTACTGTAAAGTTAAATAAATAGATACAATTTTTAACTTCTACATTGATTTTCTTTTATGTTTGCGTGCAAGCTGTTATCAAAGGGTCTGATATTTTTAGCCTTGTTATAATATATCAAATACTAATATTTAAAATGTATAAGAAAACGTAATTTTTTTATAAATTAGAAAAATTAAAAGTCAAAAGATACATCAAAGGGTGAATTGAGAAAAAATGCTAGGGCTGTCAAACTCCTTCAATTACATTACTTATGTAGGAAGAAAGAAAGAAGAAGTAGAAGTTGTGTTTATGAGTACGTGCGTGGGTCGAATAAAACACAACACACCTAATAAAATAAAAATTGTATTTATCAAATCAGACTGCATATATTTAAATAAAAATTGCTCTATGTTTTAATATAAAATAATTTATATTAGTATATTATAAAAATCGTTTATTTGGTAAAATATTATATTCTTTTACATATATACATACATACACTCACGTCGATATCCCATAGGGGTAGGCAGAGACTATAGTATATACTATCTTTTAATCTCTTATAATATCTTTTATATTCTTTTAATTTCTGTAATATTTTCTATGATATAATCGTGCTTTTTTAAAAAACTTTTACGTATGTAACGTAACGTAACCCAGTATAGGCATTTTGTCTTTAAAACTTTTTCAGTAATCTTATCTAAATAATTTTTAATTAATAATTCTATACCTCGGAGGACATCCCCTTTCAGCGCATATGTTAATATATTTTATAAATTCTAGTACAAATTGAACTAAAAACAAACTGTATATTTTTTTAAATTACATTTATTTACAGCTGAACAACAAAATGTATACTGTGCAGATACAATATTACAGTCATCGCATTCGAACAGTGAAAAAATAATTTGGAATACTAAAACCAACACAAATAGGTATAGGTAGGTACAAATGCAAAACAATTATTTATAGTTAATCCAGTCATATCTTACAGTTTGGATCTGTCGATACGCCATCTGGACAAGTTCTTGGTGTTGCAGGAAGCGGACGATCAATTACAGGTATGGGTTGATCCTTCCAGTCACCCTAAAAGAAACGCTAAATTTGAACATCATTAAATTTCATCATCATCATTAGCCCGAGGAAACTCATCATGGCTTCCTCCTCAAACTTCATCAGCTTTAGTTTGAAATAAATTTGAAATTAGAATTACAAAAAAGACAGATATTTGAGTTCGAAGTTGCCAGTGCTGAAACTCGGGAATTCATATTATAGATATGGACTTAACATATTTATATTTAAGGAAACTAGAACATGAGTGAAGTGTATCTATAGAAAATACAACACAATTGATTACATGCGAGGGTCATGCCAAAAGAAATTAGATAATCTTGCTTCTGATTAGTTTGATACAGGTAAGTTATATATCGTTGTAAACGCAGGTTAATTGCTAAGAAATTGGAACACTTCTTAAAACAAATTTTTATTTTTTATATTTCAGAGATAATCTGGCGGAATTTTGTTTGCAACAATACAGCTCACTCGACGTGATTTTTCTGTCATGATTTTTTATGCGTATAAATATAGGTTTAAAGCAGCTAAAATGTTTTTAACTTTTAGCCGTAATTTTTGGTGATTCTGCTCGTTCACGAGCTACAGTTTTCAAATGGTTTGCTCATTTTAAAAGAGAACCGGTAGGCTTTAAAGTGAGGCGATGTCACATCGGTCGCTAACGTCGTTTACTAAAAATACGTTTAAGCTATCTATACTGCGAATAATACATACATACATATACTCACGCCGGTATCCCATAAGGGTAGGCAGAGACCATAGTTTGCCACATACTACGATTCTAATACACCTCTCTCGCCTCATCCACAGCCATACATCTTTGTCGATTAAGGGTGCTACGAAGTTGGCCTTTTTGGAACAAGTTGTTGATATGGTTAAAGTAAGTTTTTCCTGGGCGCCCTCTTCCGACACTTCCACTCACATTTGTCCGGTATATTCGTTTCGTCAATCGAATCTCACTCATTCTTTCTAAATTACCAAGCTATTGGAGCATTCCTTTCTCGATTCTTGTCACCACATCATACTTCAACTTACACCGATCCCTTATCACGCTATTCCTCAATCGATCACTCAGGGTGACTCCATAGATACTCCGCAGGGAACGCATTTCCACCGCATTCACGCGACTTTCGTTCTTCTTTTGCTATACCCACGATTCACTACCATACATAAGTGTAGGCATCAATACACCATTGTGAATAGTAAGACGAGCCTTTTGTGAGACTGACTGACTACTCATCATAGAGTGTAGGCACCATTCACTTTATTACCCGCAGTCACTCTCCTTTCAATATCACTATCACACCCTCTATTTCTTGAGATCATAGTTCCCAGGTACACAAACTCATTTACTTGATCCACTCTAACACCATCTACAACAATGTCACATCTTGTAACATTTTCCTCTCTTTCGATCACCAATACTTTCGTCTTACTCACATTAATTTTCATTCCTATCTTCTTGTACGCCTCATTCACTACATTTAACATGTCTTGTAATTCCTGTGCTGACGATGCAAGTAATACTTGATCATCAGCATATAAGAGACATTTGACAAGTAAATCATCCATACTTAGTTCAGTCTTCATATCTTTCAAATTCAAAAGACAGCTGTCCATATAAAGATTGAAAAGCCACGGAGACGCAACACATCCCTGTCTCACACCCTTTGAGATGTTAAACCAGTCCGTGTACGCCCCATTAACTCTGATACAGGCCTTTGAATTCTCATAGAGAGATTTCAATGCCTGCACCAGGCGGCCATCAACTCCATACAGTTGTACTAGCTACCTTGTTCTTTTATATTTATTTATGTAGTATGTATTTGTATGTACATTTTTTTTATTTATTAGATCTACTAATATATGATTACATCAGTACTAATTATAAACACATTAAATTAATATACTTACTGAATGCATCAAACAATTACAGGCAAACACAATTTGCACCGTATACCCTAACTATAACAATCATTTAATAATCGACTAAACTTTAGGTAATTTCTTAATAAATGCGACAATTTGGATGGATGGATATTTGTTACTTAATCACGCCAGAATGGCTGAACGGATCTGGATGAAATTTGGCACAGAGACAGATTATAGTCTGGAATAGCACATAAGCTAATTTTCATCTCGGAAGAGAGCACGGTTCCCGTGGGATAAATATATTTTTGTATTTCACACAACAAAGGATCGACACGATTTTTTCCATAGTGATAATTTAGGTGTCAGAGAATGATTGATCACACTTTGATAAGGCCGACAGTTCTCACACATACACATCAAAATTTCCACGCGATTGAAGGCGCGTTCAACAGCTAGTTATGTATAATTGTAACTATTCATACTTCTAAAAGACCCACCGGGTATGGTTAGAGGTGACTATTAATTACGTAACGTGTTCAGGGAGGGAGGCGCCGAATCTCATGCAGTCTCACGCGGGGGAGGGAGGGGATCTCGACAAATATCACGTAATTCTTTTCCCGCAAAAAATAGTGTAAAATTGCGGGAAAATTGAATTGAATTAAGTAAAACATATCTCTTAACTAAAATATGGCATAATTAAATACTAGTCTTAAATAAAAATAATAAAGCAAATTGTGTTTTTTTTTCTTTAAAATAATCTGACGCATTTACACTAAAAATACAAAACTCGAAAAAATCACGTGAGATTAGGAGATGGAGGTAGGGGTCGAGCCAAATCTCGCGACATCTCATCAAGGGGAGGGGAGGTCAGAAAATTGTCAAAAATGTCCCACGTAATTAATGGACGCCTCTTTATGTGTTGTCTGGCAAACTATGTTAAGAATTTTATTTAATAGATAGTTATTTTAATAGGAGTATTTACCTGGAACAGTGTGCCATCAGATTTTATGCACAGGACATCTATGGGAAATTCTGTGTATAAAGAGTGCAATGTCTTCACTCTGTTAGGCGACCACGTCTTAATAGCTAAATAGTTCTTACGGGGTGTATCACGCAAGTCTATAGATAGATTGTTCGATCTGAAACATAATTCTTTTTTAGCAGTATCTCTTACTATTATTTTTGCGACATCTTTGTTTTTTAACCACTTATGCCTAATTACTGGTATAAAACTATTTGTACTGGCTACCACATTCCTCGCACTCTCACATCAGTCGTATATAAGTAGCGTTAGAAGTTAGTTATACATAAATTACTTTTAACATGTAAAAAAATAATTATAATAAGTACCTACCTATGAAAATATAAAAAGTATTTGTTTATTTATTTATCTGACCGCTGACCGCACATTACTACAAACTCAAAAAAGGTCTCCAAGCTTGTTTGGCTGTATAGTACCGCGGCTGTAACCGCAGCTCGCCCACAGCAAGCGCTCGTTTTACGTTTTACCTGCACCTACAACTCATACAATTTTTTAACTTACCTTCGTTCATAATTGAAATAATTTTGAACAGCCGAATGGGAAACTGAGCTCGTACAAGTTTTCAACTCTGTTGCAGGGTAGTAATGGATGTAGCTTAAACACATCTCGTTTGTGGTAGCGTCGCCACCGACTGTGGTGTCCTCTTTGTCTTCCGTATCATAAAGACATGTCGTCTCCAGAATATCACCCTAAATTATAATGAGACGATATTATTTCATTAGCAGAACAAACAGGATAACGTACTGTTTTTTGCAGAAAAAAAACCTGATTAAGTCATTAATGACACTAAAGTGACTCAATCCAATGAGTCCAATATGATGAGTCGAAACTCGGTAGGCCTACGTTACAGAAGAAATGGGACTAGAAGATGCACTCCGTGAGTAAATTTAAGTAAATAGTGACTCTGGTGATGACGCAGTAAAGCGCATTTTAGTTCGCACAGCGCTGTATGCTTAATAATTTTTATTAATCTACAAGGCCCCAAGGTTTCAGAATCGCTTGTTTCTTTCTCACCCGGTAGGGTCATAGCACATGACTGTTTATTGATTGAAACAGCGCGCGAACACCCAAGTCCATTGCGCTTGATTCACGCACTATTAATTCCAACATATATTTCTGTGTTTATAGCGCAAAGTGCGCCCGTCCAAATCCCTGCATCAACTTCTATCTCCATTATTAGTCAACTATCGATCGCTAGTAATTATCGTTCATTAGAATAGACTAATTAAACGAGCTAATAATCTATGTAAACAATAGCGGAAATTCTTTGACTTTCTTTGATATCAAACCATTGCATTCTTTTCATGTAGATATGCGTATCACTCAGCATATTTAATTAACGGGAAACGACTTAAAAGTTGCTCGTATGTTTTGATTGAATAAAAATAATTACTGGCAACACCAAAACAGGTCGATGTAATATTCTAATCTCTTCAAAAAATGTCGAGAAGTGCATGTCTCTATCAAGAGGGGGCAGTTCTACGCCATCGCGTGAGTGACGTGTCCATATCGCTCTGCCGGTCAAATGTGTGTGTAGTTGACTCCCAAAGACCGTAATGCCACTTGGAGGTAATCCCTGAAAATTGAGATACGCTGATATAACAATTTATACAGCGATACGTAATTCGTAGCAACAAAATGTTCAATTTTTACCAATTTAGTGCACTCCGATGTACAATAGCCGGTCCATGTGAACGCTTTCTGGCCGCTCGGGATCGCCATTTCTTTTTCATAATCTATGCCTAATTCCATTATGGCTGCGTCATATCGGCGTCTTTCTTTTATATGTAGAATTAAACCTGAACTGTCTACTATATCTATGGACAACAAAAGAAATCTATCAAAATCATGGTTGTGCAGTGGGCATGGTCTTGTTTTTAGACTTGAAGGTCGGAACTGAACACGTGGATAAATTCATATTTGTCCGTTGCAAAGTTGCAAAAATTCAATATTAGCTAATTTAAAAGGCAGTTTATGTAAAAAAATGTCCTTTATTGTCCCATATTTGTCTTATTTTTACAAGTGTTCGTTACAAAATACTTTTATATTTGCCGCCCCGTTTTTCTGTATCCATGGACAGCAGCTTTACCCTTCGAAATTTAAAGCAACCGAATTTAACCATAAACAATATTATTTCGTTATAAAGAATTGAAACATTATTTAAATGTTGTAATTAGTTAATATTAAATAAAATATATAATATATATGTTAATATTAAACAAAGTAGTATTAAACATAATATATTGAACAACGGATCTTACATTCCATAATTTTAGTTGGTAATATTGTATAAGATAAACACTGAATTGGTATTTCTAAAAGCGACATCTAGATGATGTAACTTGCAACATGACGTACATGAAAACGTGGCACTAATATAGTTTTCTATTAAATGTCCCAAACGGCGTTATGTTAAGCATTGCCAATTAAAAGATGGAAGAGTTCGTGACAGCTGATCAGATGGCGAGCTCAGGGCTGCGGTGGTTGTAATACTAAGCAGAGGGTCAATCCAAAATTAAAAAAAACCACGGTAAGTGATGTAGTGAGACAAAAAGTTTGAGGATCTCTGATTTATATTTAAAAGATAAAAAAGTAATTATTGCATTGCGACATTTACCACTTCTTAAGTGCATGTTGTGATAATGCACTTCAAGCAAGTAATACTTGTTCATATTTGGCCCTCCAATCGGTACGCCCGCTTCCGCTGGATAGGTGAAGGGTTTGGCACCATACGCCCATGCAGCTTTTGTCTAAAAATAGGTATAAGCATTTATTCATTTATTTTCTTCATTTTATCCTAATGTTTATCAAATCGGCTCTCTCTATCCATGAAAAAATCTTTTACTTTAATACTAATGAAACCAATCTAATATACATACTTTCGCAATAGACTTTAGTAATTTATGTAGAAAAAAGAATTTATAGCAAACCGTTAACCCGTTAAGACTTAAATCGTTGGACGGTTAACCGTTGGACTGTTAGACCGTTAAGGCGTCTCCCCAAACAAAAACGCCGTATCAATGGAATTTTCAATGCCTATCTGTTCCTTATTTAAAACAAAGATCAAATAAAAAAATATACATTACATTTTTTCAATAAGTTGTCTTCACATTGGACAATTCAAATTATTTTAAATAGAATCAATATTGCATGAAATTTCATTATGAACGAACCACAAAAATGAGAAACAGATATTAATCTCCTGTTAAACTATATATTATTTTAATTTGAAACTTACACCTATAAATAGAAAATTTAATAAAGAATTTTTACAGTTTAAATTTTTTTCAAAAGTCCAGAAATTAAGGAATTATTCATAAATTTGCGCAAATTCACCACTGTAACTGTATGGTCACTAAAGGTGGCGAAATAGAACAGATTTATGAATAAATGCTTAATTTTTGACTTTTGAAAAAAATTAATACTAGCAAAACATAAACAAAAGTAAGGTTCATAAACCGTTATTAACCGGTATATCCTTGAAATTTCTTTGATGTAATGCCGCCTATAATAGCGACTCAAGAATGTGCTATTCTGTTATCTGCCGCATTTAATTTTAACAGGTCTATTTCAGTTATTATAAATGAAATACTTATTGGTTTCGTACTGAATGAAAGCGATATATGAAAGCGTTAAAAACTTTTATTAACCGATATATTTTAAATCGGTTTCGAGTCTTGCTAATTATTACGATTATATTCCTTTATATAAAACTAGCTTTTGATCACGGTTCCGCCCACGTGAAGGTCGGTTTTCAACTACATGGGAAATTCCGAAATATTCACAGATTTATATAAAACTTATCTCTCTCTACTCTCTCTCTCTCTACTCTCTCTCTCTCTCTCTCTCTCTCTATCTCTCCCTCTCTCCCTCTCTCTCTCCCTCTCTCTCTCATACCTTAACGGCGGCTACTAAAACAGAGATCAAGCTGTATCTTACTAGACCGATTTTGATGAAACATGTCACAGTATTTAAGTCGGAATAGAACCTTTAAGACTGTAATAGTTTGACCAAAGTATATCCGATGGGTTTTGCGTGTAGCTCGAACAAATAAACAAACAAACATTGACGGATTTGGTCCTTAATTAGTCGATCTGCGTAGTTTTTTTCTTAATATCTTTGATTAATATATTAAAAAATTTAACAGTTTTATAATAGTATAGATAATATCTTAATATAATTTAGATATCCATAGTGATTTATAACGACCCTCAGGGGTCAATTATCACCTGCAAGGGGTCTATGCCAGCTGTCCAAAACATTTGAAGTTGATGAATTTCAATAGTTCAATATAAGCTAAGCAGGGGGTCTAGCCAATACCGAAAAACATGGCAAGTGGTTTATGAGACACAAAAGTTTGGGGACCTCTGATTTTGAAGAACCGATTTGACCGATCAAGCAAGTCTCGCACGTTGAAACTCATGCCGCCGCCGCCATTCATCTGCTTTTGACTGTATTTAAATTTCATACTTTTCACCATCCTCCATATACCAACTTGCCCCCCCCCCCCGGCCTATCAGCTGGTGACGTGCTTGCTAGCTTAGGTATATACGTACCTAAAAGCTATATACTATAGCAGTGTATGGGTAGGTATAGCGTCTCTTAAGTGTCACTAAGGTGGCTTGGTATAAACTCTTAGTTCCCAAAATGGTCCAGGTGGACCCCCAGGGGTCCAAGGGAGACTCGACGGGCGTCTACGTTGGCGTACGCAAATTTTCATAGTTAGATCTAATCTTCACATTTTTTGTCGAGTTTTGGGAATATGGTAGAAATGTAGCTGTAGGCGGTCCACCGGAACCAGCTAAATTTTGAAAGTGGTCTATGAGAAAAAAATCTGGGAACCTCTGGTTGGAAACATTTTCGCATCACCGCAACTGCGGTTCGGCGTTATCAAAATAACGCCGAATTGTTTAGCTACTTAAACATTTCTTAAACACCCTTCAGCCAAATTAGCTTGGAGACGGTTTTTGAATTCGTAATAGTGTACGGTCAGCAGATAATAAATAAACACGCAGTTTTAATGATTTTATTTTTATAGGTAGGTAAGTTAATTATACAAATTAAACGTAATTTAATATGTATAACAAACTTCTAACGCTACTTATACTGATGCGAGAGCGCGAGCCACGTGGTAGCTTGCGGAAACCGGTTTATTCCGGTTTTAGTCACTGTGTGTACAAATACTACTACAAACGCAAAAAAGGTCTCCAAGTTGATTTATCTGTAAGTAATAGCAAAATCTAAAAGATCCACAATTATAACTAGTTTCCTTACCTTTGAGCATTTCTTTAAGATAGCTGGTGTCTCTTCGCATCGACCCTCATATAGAGGTATGTCAAGTTGAGGATCAGCGTGGCAGTGCATAAACTTTATATGGTGTACCAAGTGTTCGTTGCCTGGCGATACGGTGCTCTCATACTGTGGAGAGAGGCAGACAGTTTATACAAATATAGGTATCCGGCTTGCCAAGAAACGATCCTATTGAACAAACGAACAAAGAGCGATTTACCTCATGAAACACTCTAACTTAATTAGTATAACGAATGATAAATTATTCCGTAGAAATAGAGCAGTACCTATTGATCTTTCTGCATGATTTTGTGCGAGTATTGAATTATGTATCAGTGCTACTAGCGATGATTCATTGTGAACGATATGAATGAATTCGTTCGAATCAACAAATCATCCGAATAATTCGAATAAATCATTCGACTTGAAAACGAGCGACTCGGAGAGCGATAAACGTGAATGTACCTGTTCGTACAGCTGTGTATCATTACTGATTAGTAACAAACCGTAGGTTAATATTGT
>WUAW01015904.1:28211-45055 GCA_017165845.1 Thaumetopoea pityocampa | reverse complement strand
TCCTATATCCTATAATCCTATTCCAAAACTCCATATTCCTTGCTCAATACACCTTTCCTACCTCATCCTTTCTCCTCCATTAAGCGGCGGGAAAGCAATGGGGAACTTTAATATTTTTAACCTTATAAAATGGCGGCGTCGTGGTTCGTCACCCGACATGTCTCGTTGCCTGCGGGAGCGAAATTTGGGCTGCAGACAGCCATTCTGCTACATTAAACGATCGTAGCAGGTGGAAAGAAGTGGTCTCTGCCTACCCTAATGGGAAAGAGGCGTGACTGTATGTATGTATGTAGTATATACTATAGTCTCTGCCTACCCTTATGGAATATCGACGTGAGTGTATGTATGTAAAGAAAGATAAATGATTAAATGTTAGATGTTAATTTAAATTGCAGGATGCTGCTGCTGCCTATTATCCTGGTGCACCTTTCAGCTGGTTCTCACGGCATCCACAGAAAGAAATGAGGTGATGCTATTGTACGGGCGGCACAAGCCGTACGAAAATGTATGTATTCAATTTTTATAACTGAAATATTCGCACGTATCCACCTAGATCCATATGTTCCTGAGTCCTACCAACCCTATACCAAGGTTGGCTGGTAGGGAATAGCCCTGACATTAAATGCGGCATTACATATATAGCGTATATATAAAAATTACATTAAATATACCATAACTCTCAATTGAACGCTGTGGCAAAGGACAGGATACAATCGTGATAGTTAAATTAATTAACATTATCGCCATCTAATTCCTTCTCATTAACGTCTCAAATGGACAAATTTCGATTTCCTTTAGATTTTTCTGAAAAGGGTAAATAACTTATCTGCACCCAGAAATTGTAAAAAAGGGTTTATCTTTACTTAATACTTATATATCTCTATTATTATACCAACCCACATTAAGCCACCGCGGTAGGCTACGGCCTAATGCCCCTCCTGATGAGGGGAGGTCCGTGCCTCTGTAGTAGGAACGAATACAGACTGGAAATGATCTCCGTTATGGAGATAGCTACCCACGGCTGTATAAAAAGAGAGCACCTAACAAAGGTTTTACCCAGTCCTACGTTTTGTCGAGAATTTTTTTTTGTTCAGAAAGAACTTGTTAAAAAAAAATGCATAATTAACACCATTATTATTACAATTCAGTAATAACAATGGTGTTGATTAAGCGGTTTTTATGAAATCTGTCTTTATTTGAAATCAGTCGTATGAAAGAATTCAGTTTCGTAAGACGTAACTACTTATTATAAAATTGATAAATGTCAAATTTTGTAAATCAAAGATATTTAAAAAAAACTACTCAGATCGACAAATTAAGAGCTTTTGAATCCAAATCCGTCGATGTTTGTTCGTTTGTTCGAGCTTCAGGCAAAAAAAAAACTGTGAGTAGATTTTGGTCAAACTATTACAGTCTTAAAGGTACTATTCCAACTTAAATACTGCGGTATGTTTCATCAAAATGGGTCGAATTGAATTGAAGATACAGGTTGATCACTGTTTAGTAGCCGCCGTTAAGGTACAAGAGCTCAAGTAGGTAAAAGTGATTTTAAAGCTTTTTATATAAGTCTGTGATTGTTCCGGATTTCCCATTTAGCGGAAAACCGACATTCACGCGGACGGAGCCCTGGGCTAGAGCTAGTATGATGTAGAACTATATTTCAGATCGCAAAAAAGTTCGACTGGTGCCTTTTAGAGAAAGGTGCTTGGAACATCGAATACATACTTTTTTTTTAACGCAGAGTGAATCCTACATGGGGCTTCCGCAAGTCGCGAGGACGGCTTGCTGGGCGTGTCAGACTCCTACTGACTAAACACTCTGCGGCGGCCTTTATCGACATATTGATGAGCTCCGGGATCCACTGTGAATGGCCTACCGACGCCTCTATCGAATACATACCCATATTGGTGGTTTGAAACGGTGTTTTTCAATTACCTCTGACAAACTCCTAGTGAGCTGCATGACGACGTATTTGAGACCAGAAAAGTCACTATCCAGTGCATCTTGTCTTGGACCCCAAAAATTAGTGTACACTTGTAGACCAAGTAATAACGACAATGCGACGCACACAAACGAACAGAATACGCTACGTAGACATCTATTACTGTCGTACTCATCATCCATTTTTTTGTACTAATTTAATAACAATTTCTCGATCATACACTTGGTCCCATATGGCAACGATCACGTATGAAAATCTACGTAAATTACACGAAGCGCTATTATTATGATGTCCTTTTGCCATTCAGGAAAATTAAGATTGATTTGATATTATTATCTCATTAATATCTCCAGAAATTTAAATTTTAGACTGCATTATTTAAAAGAAATTTCTTTGCTAAGATGATCGATCAAGTTACTGTCCTTAAATGTTATTTTCTATGCCATTTCTGTCACCCAAAGTTTCATTAACCAAAGAGTTAGTGTTATTTTCTTTAATGGCACACCTTTTGAATATTTTTATGATTCGAAATATTTTTATAAGTATTTTTGAACACAATTCAAAGATATTTATTATTATCTGAGAAACTTAAATGATTCTTATTCTATCAATATACATTGATGTAAAAATTTGCCATAACCCTCCAGTTGGCAGGCGTTTTGGAGATCGCAGTAATTTTAATTGAATAACAGGAGAACACTGCAGCCCATTGTCCTGGTATATGCCTTAACTGGCTTTCACAGTATTCATGGGAACATCATACTCATATTTTGACAAAAGTAAAGACATTCAACGTTCTGAGTTATATAGCCTTTGAAAGACTAAATTACCATCGTGAGTGACTCATGGACTGTATTTACATATTCTGTCAGCTCTTAGCTCTTCTGTAAACGTCTACCACTGAACATAGATCTCCACCAATAAATGCCAAGCGGCCGAGAGCTGACTTCGATTACCCCCGAACTTTATTAAGTCGATAGTATACCTAAAATAATTTTAAAACTTCATACACAGTGACGCTGATTCTGTTGTAACAGAACTTAACTAAATTTGGTCCCTCCCTTTTTTTCTAATGTCAAACGCCAAAACGAGATAGCAAACATTTATAGCGAGTACGGACCTACGTTGCTGTCAAACGATTTAAAAAAATGTTACGTTTTTTTCATATGTTTAGTCTGTATGTTTCGAGATCATGTCTAAATCTTTTAATTTTAACGTTCCTAATCAAAACTGACAGCACCAAAATTGTACTTATCTCGTTTTGGCATTTGACATTGGAAAGAGACAGGGAGGGACTAAGTTTGTTTAAGTTTTGTTACAACAGAATCAGCACCATTGTTAAGGTGGACTTAATTCATAAGACATTATCTTACCAGTCAACCTGATGTTAATAATAAAGTAGGTGTAATATACACTTTCCCAGCGAAGCGATTACACACGCGGATCCCGCCGTACGCGGGCCAATTTTGGCATATTTCAAATGGTCATAGAATGTAAACTATAATGGATATCTCTTTGAGTTTTTTATTATTATGTTACTGCCTTATTATATTTTGTATATAAATAATAAAACAATGAAATATAATAATTTTACTTTTATTTATTCAACAATAAAATTGTACGTTTTTCATGAAAAAAAAACTCTCACATAAGGGTTTTACATGGTTTAATCTTTTTTTGTGTGATATATTTTGAAACAAGGAATGTTACATAAACTCGCGGCATTTCATGCCAAAAATCGATGATCGAAATCAAGTATATTTTGCTACGTACTGGCCACAGAGTACATTAATATAGTATAATAATGTAAATGAATGAACTCTCGTAAATGAATGAACTTACTCACACAATTTTGTTGCAATGTGTGTGTAATATCAACAAGAGTCTTATTTCGTTCGCGGATCTAGAATAAGATATGTGATTTATTAACAGTAAGTAAGAAAATGCATGAGGTTAAAACCGCCCGCACGTATCTTATTCGTGATCCGCTGGCAAAGTGTTAATGCAATCAGCAATTATAATATGAGAACATACCGGAAATGTAATAAACTATACGATACAAAAATATAACTTACAAAATATATTCAAAGCTGATGTAAGTTTAGTATGCTTTATTTATGGTGCTTAGAAAAAGTAAAAAAAAAAAACAACAATTGCCGCAACATTGTCTAGCGTAAATTGTTTATTTATTATAAACTTATTTATCATAATGGATCCATTATAATCCAGTTAAATGGTGAAAGTAGTATTTGCCTGTAATTATCCAATGCATTTTCAAATATATTAAAAGTGTTTATAATTAGTATTGATGTAATCATACTTTGGCAAAATAAAGATAAAACTATGCTATGAATTCTCTTGGTATCATAGCAAAGTTGCAAGACATTGCATGAAAATAGTTAAAAACATCTAGGGCAACACCTCCTAGTGGACTATAATCGTAACCATTTAACCTATGATTACACTGAATGATATAATGCAAATAACCTATAATTTTTTAATGTAGTATAGAATATTTTCGGTATTCCCAAGTGCATTCAGTAAGCCTGTGGGAACTTATAATCATCATTATATTTAATATTCAATTTTAAACAGTTTGATTTAATAGCATGTCATGCGTATCCAATATCCAAAATATAATTGTAAAAATATAATTTATTTCATTATTTTACAAGAATGTGACAACCTTTAAATTTAAAACTGCTTGTTGAGACTTAATGCTGAAAAAGTAATAATTGCTAGGCATTACCACCACCACTTATTTTATTACGAAAACATTTGCAAACCTATACCGAAATTACCTTATTTTCTAGTTGTGATATTTGTTATGTATTTATATGACTTACATTTACGTCCAAAAGGGGCGTGAGCATGTTGACTACTTAAATGTCTATTTTAGATAATTTTGCCAGCCATCAAAATCGTACAAATTTGCGTTAAAAATTTAAATTTATAAATTTTTATGTAACATATACATACGTATCTATGATGATTAGTTGTAGGAAGTAAATAAACATACATAAGTTTAAATAGAAAAAACTTGAAATTTATGCAATTTTAACAAAAAAAAAACGGGCAAGGTAAAGGCAAATATGCTAATATTTGACAGTATTTTAATGCTACTAATGTTATTTGTAAAAATTTTGGGATATTTATTAATAATCACAGCTGAACCGATTACGACAAAATTCTGCACCATGAGTGTAACATTTAAAAACATATTATAATTTTATATACACTGAGAAAACACGAAACGTGTGTAAAGCGACATCTATCGTAATAACATAACAACTTTGGAACTTTGTGGATTCCAAATGAATGAAATTTCTATGCAGGTAACCGAGCGCGCCATATGAGGGCGTACACGAACTAATATTTTATGAAATTAAAATTTCAAATACAAACAATATTTGTATACGTATATATGCGTTGTGTCAACTGTATAAATTTATCTGTATAATAAAGAGTAAAGAAAAACAACAAAAAACAGCGAACAATATTAACCAATTTCGTAGTCACAAGTTAAATAATTTCATATAAGTATATGAAATTCTTATAAAATATAATTGCTTCTTATAAAATTGCATCAAATAGAAGTATAACGAGGGATATTGAGAGAGGAGTAAAGAAAAAATCATGTTAAATATATTTTTTTATTTTTCATGCACGGAAAGTATGCGTATATTTTATTGTAACCAAACTTTCTAACATAAAAATAGAGTTAAATAAATTAATTTGAAATACATAAAAACCCGCGACTCTACCCGCTAGGACTATATATTTATCCTATTCCACAGAAACTGTACACTTTAAAAGCATATAATGTAACCTATCTCTTTCAGTCTCTTTAACTATACTTTCACTACATAGTACTACTTAAAAAAAAATAACGTCGATGTGAGAACAAACCACGTAATTCGCATTCGCATTCTTATAAGTATGACAATTTAACATCTATTGCAGATGATGAATAAATCTTGTACAATCTTTTATCTCTGACATGGGCGTAACGCCAGCATAATAACATCATTCCATCTCTTCCCGCGGAAGCTCTGAGAACCAGCTGTACCAGGATAATATTATTAAATCAAAATCTACTGCAATCTCCAAGACGCCCGCTAAGGGTAAAGATTATGGCATATCCCTCCGTTTAAAGTAGGAGCTCCATGTTCATGTGGGTTTCCACAGGCTGACGATAATGATAATGAGCATAAATATTAATCCTTCTGACACACATAAATGATCTTGATCAACAACCACAGACCCAATATCATTATGTCTATACTATTTTATACATTATATTACAATATGCAACTCATTGTTGACCATGACATGTCAACAATGAGTTGTTTTCCAAATCCAACCTAATTTTTGTAAAGCCATGATTAATAATTCAGTATAATTTTCGTCACAAACTTTTAAAACTGATTATTCAAAATGCCATGAACTTATCAGGTTTTGGGAGTACACCAACCATTTACTAATAATGATTACTGCACAGTGCGCTGTATAAGTTTTGCAATTATGCTGCGCATTTTCGTTATTCTTTAGTAAATCTGGACTTGCAATCTCTGAACTGGTACCACCTTGCCAATATTTTAAGATGCGGCAACACTATTAAAAGAGTGGCCATACAAAGGAATATGCTTTCAAACCAAACTTTATTTCTTCTGGATATTCTTTTGGTAGCAAACCTTTTGCAATTCATCAAATATATAATTGGTTATCAAGGTCATAAGTGTTACTCAAAATAATAACTGGCCCACATTCCAGATTTTCAACAAGTTTTTGAATAACTGCCTCTAAATCCGCATTCTTCTTTAAGAGCCGAGAGCATTTGCGTTGTAAATGTTTCATTTTCGTATCACGTCTTTTTGTCATTATTTTGTATAGGCCTACTAACTTGGTCGCTTTACGAAGTTCAGTATCGACAGAAACTGCACCAACATTTTTTGTTTGGGTGGTATGGTTTACTTTCTTCGGTAGAGGCTGAAAAGAATGCAAAAAGTTTTACAGTATTCACATAAAACTTTGCCGGGAACTCAACTTGTTTAGTATCAAATAAAAAAGCAGCCAACTTGTTCTATATCAATATTTACAGCAGTTGATGTTGATATTGGTGATGTATCAGCATTATCATATTTTGAAACAAGTTTTCTTTTTCTGGTTGACTTCTGTAAATTAAAAATAATTTATTACATATTAATAATAGTTCATGTCTAGTCTAATGTTTTCCAAGAAAGTTTTCCTGTACCTCCTAAATAAAAAAACACACACACTTATGCATGTATCCTATGGGATGGGATTTATTTCATCAACTGAAGCTCACTCATCCTGAATAGACATTGGATTATTATAATAAATTATTAAGATTAGTCAAATATATATATATTACATTTTGATTATGGATATAGGGGGGGGGGGGTGCCCACCCCAGGATGTTAATTACCGATTCGAAATATTTTAAGTTCATCTAATTGCATCTCGGGGGCCAGACCCCCTGGAAAATAACTCTAGATACGCCAAAGTTATATGACTAAAATAGAGATATTGAATTTTTTGTGTTAAATCTGTTCAGACAAACAAAATATTTTCTTATAAGATTCATATCAGTAAAAAGAGACTCAATTGATTTATAATTCCATATCCACATTACACCAATATCAAAAATTAAATATATTAAAGGGCATATGCCATAACTGCAAATTGCTTGATTAATGACTTTTACCCCTTAGTCAACTTTTACTAAATATGTACAGAAAGTACTTATTTCTGTGTGTTTTTTTTACTGATAATTAGGTAATAGCTACAAAAAGGATTAAATTAATAATTCATACATTATTTGAAGATTTTGCACATACCAGCTGACATGATAGTGGATGATTTGGAAATATTGTTGGTACTGCATAAGAATGTAACTGTCTCCTTCCATATCCTACACGGAAGCATGAATCTTCAAAGTGTATCGAGCATATTCTTGTGTGGTTTGAAGGACTCCATCCATTATTTTTTCTTATGTTTCTAACCCATGCCTTTCTTAATTCAATGTCATAAGGAAACCTGATTAAAATTGAGAAATATATATAACATTAGCTACACAGAATAGTTTGTTAGAAACTGTAAACACATTATACAAAATATCTAAATTATTGTTATGTATATTGATAACTAATAAGAAATAATATCTCCAATAATATTACACTGTGAAATACATGAAATATCAAAAATATGGAGAGCTTTTATTCCAGTATTTATTATAATCATGATCATCAACTCATCTATTCATGGGCGTACCCAGGTTCTGGGCCAGGGTGGGGCAATTCAGATTTTTATAAGGACCTAGTCAAATAAACATAAATTAAAATTAGGTAATTTTTTATATAAAATCTTTAATTATACAATAGCTATTTTTAAAAGTTGTATATTGGCAAAATGTTTATTTTTCTTAACTTTTATAGACAAAAGTAGTGTTAGTAGGGACATAAACAAAATCCAGGGGGGGGCAGCTGCCCCCCCCTGCCCTACCCTGGGTACGCCCATGCATCTACTGCCCCACTACAGGGTCTTCACTCAGAATGAGAGAGGTTAAGCTATAGTCAATCATGTTGACCTAATGCGGGTTGGGTAAACCTAGGCAGTAAATCTCTCGGCATATAGGTTTTTCCTCACAATGTTCCTTCACCAACTGAAGCGAGTCATAATATTTCAATATTTTACGCACATTATTTCGAAAAGTCAGTGGTACGTGCCTTGGATTAGAACTCGAAATATAAGACTTGCCAAAGATGACCTTACCTGTAGGCTATCATTACAGTGTGTCAATATTAGCTCAAGATAACAATTATTTAAACAAAATCAATGAAAATCCACCTGTACACGATGTATCTAAGTATGTATGACCACTGACTTTTTGTAAATTAAATAGAGACTGAAATTATCAATTATTATTCACGAAAACTAACAAAGACTTACCGGTGATAAGATATATTCATCTTATTCTCAGTGCAAACACCAACTCTATTCGTACAACCGGGAACAGTACATGACATTTTTATTAAATGAGCACATTTAGATCAGAAACGTACAAAAAGCCAAATATATATTTTATAACAAGGTTTTTATTTTACTATAGAACTGCTACCAGCTGGTAGAAAAAACAAATATAACAGTTGTGACAATTGTTTTTCTTTTACTTTTTAAAATGGCAATCGACTGCGAATTTGTTCCTTTTTTTCATTCACAAGTGCACATATTTTGAAAGCATATAATATTTTTTTATAATAACAAAAACTATCGACCTCACATTGTTTCTTAAAAAGAAAACATAAAGAAATTGTTTTTATTTAGGAATTTTGGCGGCAAACTGAGTGAAGCATCACTTGAAGTTTTATTTTAATGTTTTACATTAGTTTATTGTGATGTTTAATATATAAATTTGGTGTTGTTTTGTGTATTAATCATCAGTAATCGTGAACAATATTGAAAAATTGGAATAAAACTGTGACTAACATAGCAAATGTTCATATTTTGCAAGACAATAAGTCTGCGGAAACTCATGCTCAGTCATTGTGGTAGTCCTCGGATTGACGTCAAAAATCCCACGAAGCAATAAAATGAGATACCCCAGCATTTTATTGACTTATGAAAATAATATAACTATGACAGTTAAGGTTGTATGGGCCTAAATCCTTTTGCCTGCCCTTCAAAAGGGAAAATTTGAAAAAAAAGTAGTTTTTGTTTACTCAGGCTATTATAACCTTAAATTTTATCTGCTTCAATTTTTGAAATACATTTAGTTAATTTGTACTGTATAAAGAGAAAACAGATAAATACTTCCAATTTTAATTACCTATAAAATGAGTAGTTTTCATAGAACCAGTGACAGTCGTGTTTTTATAAGTGGGACGAAAATAAAAAATAATGTACCGATTGTATCATCTGGCATTCCTTCTTTAGATCATATAATTGGTAAGTAAGTATGATACTTAAATCGTTATCAAAACTTTTTACCACCAACTTTTACTAAAAGCCTTTCAGAAACTTATTTAATTCATGTGCCAGAGATATTGAAATCTTAATACATCATCAATGCACTGTATAAACAACATGCTCATACATTGCCGACATGCGAGACAATATGATAATTCTATTATCCTAAAGCCATGTATGTATAACATCATAACCATATCCAGTGTTATTTGAAATACATGATTTAAAAATGTCCAAATGTCTTTCTCTTCTTATAAGACTTAAACTCCTTTATTTGATTTATTTATTTAAAATTCTTAAACGAACTTAATACCTGAAGTATTCTCTGCTAGTCTATCTTTGCATAGTGCTGAGATAATAAAGTAGGTCTAAAGAGGTGCTAAGATAACATTCTATTGAAGGACATCCTTCCTTTACCATTTTTTTTTATTTTCACCACCCGCCACTAAATTTATGATACTTTCAAAATGGATATTGGCAGAATTGTACCAAATTGATCAAACTCCATTAATTAAGAAAGAATAAGAATATTATGTAACATAGAACAATAATTTTAGGAACCACATTATTTCAAGAAATCTTTACGATTAGTGACATCATTAAGTCATTATAAATAACATCATATTATAATGATGCCTTAATTCTTATTCATTTCATCCATCATCATCACATCAGCCAAGAAAGGTCCTCTAAAGTGGCAATATGCTACCTATTTCCACTTGTGATCCAAGATCACTTATCACTTGAGGTAATGACCTCATGTAAAAGCATGGTTTGAGTTGACCTCTGACCAGGTGGACCAATGGGTCCACCTGGTCAGAGGTCAACTCAAACCATGCTTTTCAGTTGAGGGTTACTATTCTAATACTTTAACACCATTATAAATAAGTACTATATTGAACTAAATACATTCAATTCATTTGCAGGAGGTGGTTTACCGGCAGGGACCATATTTGCAATTGGTGAGTAATTATTATAAGTCAAAATTATAGTAGCTGTAATAAACTAAGATACCTATAAATATACATAAGTACTCTTTATTAAATATTTTATCAAAGTAAAACAGGTATTTCAGAAGCTTAGAGAGCCTTATATATACTTTCTTAATTTTGAAAGTCAGGTACTTTGTAGTCAGAATGTGAGGCACAAAATCACTAGGATATTATGGCAATAGAAATATGTACATACATAAATACATGCACTCACCTCAGTATCCCATAAGGGTAGGCAGAGACCCCATTTTGCCAGATACTATGATTCTGACACACCTCTATCAATAATATATTACATAGGAATATGTAATGCCCATGTAAATGTCGGTTTTCCACTACATGAGAAATCCCAACACAATCATAGATTTATATAAAAAACTTGAGAACCACTTTTACTTGACCTCTCATTAATCATATCTTGACCTTTAGTCCTACTGGATCAATTTTGATGAAATATGCCACAGTATTTAAGTCAGAATATTGTAGTACCTAAAGGTACTAAGGTGTTAAACTATTACTGTCATAAAAGACCGTAACAGTTTAACCAAAATCTACCTGCTAGTTTTTGTGTGAAGCCCAGACAAACAAACAAACAAACATTGATGGATTTGGTTCAGAAGCCCTTAATTAGTCGATCCGAGTAGTTTGTTTTTAAATATCTTTGATTTTTAAAAATCTGACATCTAACAATTTTACAATAGTATCTAGATTGATGCACGTGGCATTTATTATTTTGTGATATATTACTAAATCCCATTCTTACGTTTTTTTTACAGAAGAGGATGTACTAGCAAACTATAGCAAAGTCCTGATCAAATACTTCCTTGCAGAAGGTGTGGCTTGTAAACACCATTTATTGATTGCATCCGCTGATGAGAATCCAAATGATATTGTGAGTCTTCTATAAATATTAATTTTCAGGTCGAATTTCAACTAAATTTTGTACTGTAGACTAAGTAATTAACATGTGTAGTAATTGATTTAACTAAAATTCGATATTTAGTTTCAATATTTATATAAAGTTTGTTGTCTCTTTCATTGGGTGCCACAACTGAGGTATACACTGGGTTGTCTAAAATTTAAAAACATATTAAGCTAATGGCTGGCATCATTATAATGTTTAATATATTGCATTGCTTGTAGTTAATTTTTGAATGATATATTATACAAAAATTCTCTGATATATATAGAAAATTGAAATAAAACAAAAAATCATCGACTAAAATTTATTTTATTCCAACGCATCTATGCCAGAACTTCACATAGAACGCCATACATTTTTTTGTAGGCTGATTTAAGTTGATACCTTCAGCTCCTTCACCGAATTTTCTTTTGTGGCTTCAATTCACTCAAAACGCCTTTTTTCCGCAGGCGGGGTAGCCACTAATAAAAGTAAGTAGTGGGTCATACTCGTTAACGTGGTTAACGTTAAGCCGTTATCGTGGTAGTTACGCCCCCAGTCGATGTACCTGCAAGCGACAACATTCAATGATATTCATCAGTTGGTATAAAGCATTCGCGAAGCGGGTACATACACCTCAGTTGCGTATATGTCTGGCACCGCAGTGCCTCCAGTACCTCATATGCGAACTATATCAACTAATGGAAATGGTTCTCGCATGCGAGCCCTACTGTATACGTTAACAAAAATCTTCCGCCCTCCGCATTTGAGTCCTGTCGACCAAAAAAAAATGAGCCTTAAACACAATGACAGATCCCGTTTAAAATTCACACGCGTGATTTAAAACAGGATACTGGCAGAATTGTACCAAATTGGACAAACGCCATAAACCAAGAAGTGAAGTGATTTAAAACAGTGATCCAAATTCAAACGCGTCTTTTCAATGATTTTTTTTTTACCTCATTTTAGATATTTTTTACCTCCTATAAGAATTATTACCCAATTGCGCCAGAAGTAACGTTATGTTTTCGAGTGTATGTATGTATATTTTTTGACACGCTTATCCTAAACGTTGATGACGCTTGATGTATTTTACCTTGAGGGGTGTCGTTAGATTCGTCTTAACTGTGAGAGTAACCCAGTGGTATATCAAAATTATAAAAATAAAAACATTTTCACGCAGTGTCGGGTTTTTGTTTTTTTTTAATAATGCTTGTACTTATAGCCTGTGCTTCTTACAGAGTAATCATTGTGTATTGCGCAGTGTAGTCTAATCAAATGAATAGTGTATATTTTACATTAAATTTTTATTTTAAATATTTAGTTAAGTAGTTACAACGAAACGCCTATTTCGATATTACGTGTTTTTAACATCCTACATTCTAATAATAGGTTGTGGATAAGAAAGATATTCAATGATTTCTTTCATAGGTGTATGAATTGCCTTTACCATGCTCCACACCAGAAGATGACGAGGTGACTGCAGTCGCTAACAGTGTGGACAAAATGAAGATAGCGTGGAGATACGAAGGGCTCAGCCAGGTGGAATCATCATTTGGCTCCAACACCAGCTTTGGACACAATTTTGACTTGAGCAAACACATTGACAAGAACACAATTGAAACCTGTAACATTACTTACTGTGATTTGAAAGCATATGATAAAAATGTTAAAGGTAAGGATTGCTATTCATTTTATGTGACCCATAACATGAGCGTGATCGTAGGGTGTGGCAGAGACCGCAGTTTCCTACAGACCACGATCCTGATACGTCTCTTGCCTCATGAATATACATACATTTTTCATACGCTTTTTTCGACTAAGGGCGCTACGAACTTGACCTTTTTGAAACAAGTTGTTGATTTGATCAAGAAATATTTCCTGGGCGCCCTCTTCCATCCCTCCCACTCACATTTACCTGATATATTCGTTTCTTAACCCATAGTTGTGTTAGACACGACTCACGATCAAATGGTCGTGGGGTCAATCCTGGTCTCGTACCACTGGGATTTTAAACTTATGTACAGTCTATATGCATCAATGCACCTATTGTACTGTACTGTTATAAAATTGTTAAATCTCAAATTATGTAAATCAAAGATTTAAAAAAATACTACTCAGATCGACTAATTAAGGGCTTCTAAAACCAAATCCGTCGATGTTTGTTTATTTGTTTCTTCTAGCTTCACGCAAAACTCAGCGGGTAGATTTTGGTCAAACTATTAGTCTTAATGGTACTATTCCGACTTAAATACTGCGTTCACGTAAACAACAGTCCAAAAAAAACTGTCCATTCATTCAACGCTCACCACTAAGTATCATAAGTATCACCACATAACGTCCGTCGCCTTGTTGGGCCCGTGGCTGATCGGGCGACAAATTGCCCTACTCGTCGCCCGCAGGCCGGCGGTCGGAAGTCTATGTTTTTGTGCGACCTTTCCACCTTTGGTGGGACGGAAGCATGCTCACTCTCAACCACGCACTACCTCCTCCTTTGCAGCCATTACCACCTCACAGAATGAGGCCACGGCTTACAATTATCTATATTACGATACTAACTTTCATCCGCGGCTCCGCCCGCATGAATGTCGGTTTTCCGCTAAATGGGAAATCCCAAAACAAACATAGATTTATATAAAAAGTTAAAATCCACTTTTACTTGAGCTCTCGTAAGGTACGAGCTACTAACTAAAACAGCGAACAAGCAGTATCTTCAATTCTACTGGACCAATTTTGATAAAACATGCCATATTTAAGTCGGAATAGTACCTTTAAGAATGTAAGAGTCTGTCCAAAATCTACCAGCTGGTTTCTGCGTGAAGTTCAAACAAACATCAACGGATTTGGTTTCAGAAGCTTTTAATTAGTCGATCTGAGTAGTTTTTTAAATAACTTTAATTTACGAAATTTGACATTTAACAATTTTATAATAAAATATATAGATAACCTTATCTACTAGGATTAACACGTTCCCCGCCGAGCCGTTTCTGCCCGACTTGTTGTACAGGCCATTTGAGTTATTCCTAAATACATCAGTTGTAAACGCTTGGATTTTATATAATACCCGGCATCATGGATCTATACCAATACTATAATGTAGAAAATAAAATAGTTAATTATTTACGTTATGGTGAAAATGATAACAACAATTTGATTCCTAAACTTGCGATAAGATCTAGAAACTCTGCGTCTGTGTGTACCATTTATGGTACATGTAGCCTGATGGTCAAGTTAGCGTGTACCATAAATGGTACACGTGATATGGAACGTGTTAAATAATTTCGGTGACAATTTATATTATTTCAGCTTTTAAAAATAGTCTATACTTTCAATTGCTATCAAAAATTAAAGAAGAAGCTTCTAAAGAAGAATACAATAGGAGTTCCAAGAAAGGCAACATTTTACGTATCAGTATCCAGTCCTTGGGATCACCTGTATGGATGGCGATGGACTGCGAGGAGGATTCTGATAGAGAGTATGGCCAGGACCTGATAAAGTTCATGTACTGTCTGAGAATATTACTAAGGGACACGAACGCCATCGCGTTTGTTACGATACCTTCTCATTTGTTTGACGTAAGTTAAATTTCATGTATGTAGTTGTCTAATCCCTTTTTGCCATTATTTCCTATAAATGCCGCTAAAATTGGCTGAAATACACACAGAGATACGTTATCCAGCGCTACACATAACATCTAATGCGATCTTCAGACTCCGCCAAATAAACATTATAGCCAATCTGACAAAATATAACAATTATAACAGATCCATGTGGTACGCCCGTGTCCGGCAGTGGACTATATATAATAAGCTGATAATGTTGACAAGGTGAAACTAAGTGCCATCGTAGCAAATTAAAAAGAGAATCAAAATGAAAAAATATATACATTCAAAGTTCACTTTTAATTAATGAATTGTGTGTCAGCTAATTCTGAAACATCTAATTGACACACAAAATCAACAGTCAAAATAGCAAAACCATAAAATTCATGGTGAGATCATAGTGAATAGCAGAATTGTGAATCCATTGAATAACGCTGCTGCCCAACCTGGTACATCTCGCAGCTTGTTCTTACAGCATCTGCGGGAAGGAGTGAAGTGACGCTATTATTATACTGACACCACACAGCAAGGCTGCACGGATGGCGCAGTGGTTTAAGTGTCCACTGCGCTGTCGCGTGTTGTGGGTTCGATCCCCGCACGGGACAACGAATTTGTGTAAACCACAAATTGTTGTTCTGAGTCCGGGTGTTCTGTGTTCCCGTTATTCGAATGTTTGTAAAGTCCCCGCGACACAGGAATTGATCCTACTACGGAAGTTGTAAAAAAAAATCGTCATCGTCATCATAGCCACGTTGTTGCGTGCGAAAGTGCGGATGTCAGTTACNCCCGTTATTCGAATGTTTGTAAAGTCCCCGCGACACAGGAATTGATCCTACTACGGAAGTTGTAAAAAAAATCGTCATCGTCATCATAGCCACGTTGTTGCGTGCGAAAGTGCGGATGTCAGTTATCAAGTTTAAAAATTACACATTTCGATTACGGCGACCTCACATTCAAAAATGTTTTCCCCGAAAAATCGTAATATCAAATTAGATTTTATTTAAATTATGTTTCAATATTTTTTTAACTATTATACATATTCGGAATCGATAATGATGATTACGCAGTTACTTTTCAAAAGAACTGTTTTCAGTTTCTATTTATCCTGTCCACACAAAGATTGTGTGGAAGAAATCGCAGTTTGCGATAGGACTGCTCTTTACGTAATTGTAATGTGTAATACACTTTACTAAAACGTATTAAACTGGTGTGCAATAAAAGTGTATTCTATTCTTATTTCAAAAGTAATAAAATATGCTGATATTTGTAATGTTACTGTGTCTAAACTAATATGAGTAGTAATACGACTATGTCGCCATTTAAAAGATTTCAAATTAAAAAAAAGAAATGTTTCGATGTTTCACAATGGTGTATTGGTGCCTACATTTATGTACGGCAGTGAATCATGGGTATGGCAA
>WUAW01015885.1:26067-36678 GCA_017165845.1 Thaumetopoea pityocampa | reverse complement strand
AACCCCAAAAATAGCACGATTCTATCACGATCTGAACTGTCAATGTTTGTATCACACGCGGGTTAAATTAGAGAGCATATAATTAAATAACAGGCGTATTAAACTAATACATAGTTAATGAGTGCCTGCTAGTGACAGGGGTTCGGGGAACTATTGCCTACGCAGGACATCTGGCTCTCAATCGCTAAAGGCATACCCAAGTTCTGGTCATATATTCAAGCCAATCCTAGCGGTGCATCCGAGTATAGGGAGTCCGTGATAACTGCGAACGCCCGCTTATGGGTCATAGTCACATGATCACACGTTCCCGTGGCCCACCATAAAAGCTTCAGTGAAACATGGTGGAGCTTTAAAGATGACTCAAGCTGCACCGAAACTCTACCGAGCCGGACCTCAACGACGAGCCGTAAAGTATCTACCTACTTTCATCTAAGCAAACTAGATATAACATATAATCATGTTTGATTTTAACGATCTGGTGTTAGCAGTTATAGCAATAGCTCTGGACGATGAAGAGTGTGTTCAATCTACCACTATGAAGAAATGGAGTGGGCTGGGTCGAAACGGGACTGAGTTTTCTCCGAGCCTCGTCCGTTTCTCGGCCAACACTCGGTTGCCGCTCGCTTTATTATGAATTTGTTCATATAGTGTAGTATAGTAATATTAATTGACCATGCTGCAAGCGAGCCTGAACCTAGTGGGAACTCCGTGGGGGTGTGAACCATCGTATACCATTAAAGTTACGGATAGCCCTGAAAATTTCGGCATAACCTTCTACTTACTATGAAAAACGTGTACTTTGAGTTGGATTTCTCCACTCTACAAAAGTGTACACGTATCGTTCAATCTCATACAAGATGCTGAGTTGCATTCCACCAGCCGTCAGAAGTCAATTCCATCTGCACCTTCTACATATATCGTGTTCTACTGAGAAAGTTTTTCTACAGGCGACATATTGCTGCGTACAAAATTATGAACCCCTAGCTATTTTCTTCAAGTCAAGAATAGGACATTCAGGTCAAGCAGTTTAAAACCTTGTATCTTTCTAAAAGGGGGACAACGAATCAGTATCTCAAATGAAAAGTTATCACGTTGTAATATTTTAGTATGATCCTTCTGTATTGTACTTGTTTGTGTCAGTCTCAGGGACGTAGACTTGACAATATCTTAACGTAATCACAACACTAGCATGCAATTCTACAATGTCGTTCGCCATTTGCAGTCACGATGCGTGCAAAAATAACTATAGCCACATAATCTTCTGTTGCATCACCTATTTACTTGTAAATCCTCATAAAACGGTCATCCTGATTCACGTTAAAGCATTCACATCGGTAACAGCGGTACAATACTCGGAAAAGGCATTCGCAGATTTATATCACCTTTTACAAAGAGTTGGTTCGTAATTGCAACACAGACCATATACGGTGATGTCGCCACAGTAGAAAAAGTGGTAAGAGCCACTCAACGCGGTAAAAACTTACAAGTATTTAAATTCTAAATATTTCATCCATAACTCACAACACTTTAAGTAAGCAAACTTGAAGACATCAAATCGAAATTGAATAGATTAATCAAATGAAGGACCACTTTATATCAGACCAGACACTAACAAATTGTTACTTATTTACAGCTCTTACATTGGTTACATGCGTTTACATATATAAAAGATTTAAATTAGAATAACTTTTCCAATGTGTAATTTCTGCTTAGTTTAATTAGAAGCATTGTATATGATACAATCGTAGGTATATATGCTGACGTTATGTCTAAGGTATTCTCTACCAATCTAAAATATATATAATCATTTTCTGCTTTGTATGTTAACCATACCGGAACCTTAATCTTAGTCTCATCATCATCATCAGCCCGTGAAGTCCACTGCTGAACATTGGTCTCCTTGGAAAGGTGGGATTGGCCATAATGTCCACCCTTGCCAAGCGTCTTTGAGATTGCAGTAGATTTTGATTGGATAACAGGATAACACTGCTGCCCATTATTCTGGTACATCCCTTAGCTGGTTCTCAGAGCAACCACGGGAAGATGGAGCGACGCTCAGAAGTCGCGCTACGATACTGAACCACACCACTGATTTTCATCAAGAGATTCAAAACAAATCATACTGATTTATCTTAAATCTTATGACAATATTTTCCATATATGGCAATGACCATTTACTACCAGGTGGTGTGCATGTTTGTTTGTTATATGCATTACATGAAAAAAAAAATAACGTACTTATCTTTTAATTCAAATTACAGTTTATAACCGTTGTAGATTGGTGATTTATCTTTTGTGATTCTGCCAGTATCTTGTAAGAATCTTAATTTCTTTATTATCTTTCCACACTTGCCTTGGCGATGTTGTTTCTGTACGCTGGTGCGGTGATTTGTTTTATTTATAGACGTGAATTTGTGTCTCTCGTATCAATTTTGATTCTCTGTTAACTATTCTATATCTTTATGATTGTGAGAATACGAGTATTTATATCTGTGCGTAGATACATAATTATAGATATATCTGCTTAACAACAACATTCAAGATTCGTATATCGATGATGCTGTGAACATATCGTGTGCATAATAATATATTTAAACTGTATGATGTATGGTGAAGTTCTGCCATGTAAATACCTATTTTATCTTTCTCCATATTCATTGAAAATTCTTGGCGGTGCTGATGATTTATACCCGGTGCAGTTTCCTCGCATTTATATTTACCTACTTTTTTAAACAACATGCGCCCCTAGCCAAGTTGACATTCGACAATCGTTATCGCTAATAGAAACGAAAAAAAATGTATGGGAATGACACTTCTAATCGCCAAATCACACGTGACTTATTGAATAGAAGTGTCATTCCAATACATTTTTTCGTTTCTATTAGCGATAACGATTGTCGAATGTCAACTTGGCTAGGGAGGCTGGTCAAGCGCGAATCGAGTCACGCGCAATGTAGAATTTTGTAATCTAACGCATAAATCTTAAAAGATGAACACCTGTAACTGTGTAAAGTTCTTATTTGCTGCCGATTTAAATGTTTACGTAAATTATTTGATTTAATTGTGCTAATTTATTCAATTGAACTATTTTTTATATTACCGATGTTGCGTAAAGCGGTATAAACAAAACAAAAATGGCCGACTTCGCAAACAAGTATTTCAATAACAAGACATAACTTATCATGTGCTATATATTCAATATGTATATACTATTATAAAATTCTTGAAGATACAGCTTGATCCTTGTTTTAGTAGCCGTCGTTAAGCTACGGTAACTCAAGTGGTTCTAAGACTTTTTATATAAATCTATATAGTTTCCCATGTAGCGAAGAACCGACATTCACGCGGGCGGAGTCGCGGGCAAATGCTAGCGTATTCATAAAACAATTTCAACAAATTGCACAAGTACGAGTGCAACACCTGCCCCGGGAGGTGCTCGGTAATAGAGAGGTGTGCCACCACGCCCCGCGAGTGACGCGCCGACGACAAGCCCCGCAACCACGGCCCTGTTCATTTTGTTCTGTAATAATCTATACTATAATAAAATTGTTAAATGTCAACTTTATTAAATCAAAGATATTTAAAAACAGAAGTACTCAGATCGACTAATTAAGAGCTTCTGAATCCAAATCCGTCGATGTTTGTTCGTTTATTCGTTCGAGCTTCACACAAAAACCAGTGAGTAGATTTTAATTAAACTATTACAGTTTTTAAAGTACTATTCCGACTTAAATATTGCGGCATGTTTCATCAAAATCGGTCCATTAGAATTGAAGATACAACCTGATCCCTGTTTTAATAGCCATCTTTAAGATTCCAGAACTCAAGAAAAGGTTCTATGGCTTTTTATATAAATCTATGATTTTTTCGGGATTTACTATGTAGCGAAAACCCGACATTCACGCGGGCGGACACACGGGCAAAAGCTAGTGCTTTTGTATTGCAGTTTAATTCATGATCTTATATGAAGGCCCTAAAAGCCAAGGTACTTAAAATAGTGGACAATAAATATAACAGTAAAATCAGTTCAAATTTTGGGATTGACACACAAGTAATTCTAAACTTTTTTCAATAACAGATTAAATTGTATTTTATTACTTATCTATAACTGTTATCGGCTGAAATATTTCACGGTATCAACTGCATAGGGTTCAACTCCTCGTCGAGATCAATACAGGGAGCCAAAACTCGATAGATCTACGTTAATGACAGCGCGCAGATCCCTTTATATCAGCACACCTTGATCATCTTATATAATGAACTGCTCATCGGGATCAATAAAATGACCCCAAGCTCTTTATCTCTCTTTTATCATCTGATCAAGTCCTGAAAAACTTAGTGTCATCAAGTTAATAAATTCCTATAACAAATTTCAATCGAATGGAATAATAGGAACGGCTTCAAAAGTGAGTTACTTTTGAAGCGGTTTCCATTTTAATATCAGACCCGAACACAAATGCATACGAACACTCGTACGTACGAACACAAATGAATTACATAAATGCTTGCTGTAAATAAGTTGTAAATAAGCATTTAAATAATTTTATTTTTACCACTACTGTATAGCCATCAATGCTGATAAAAAAATGTACACGGCTAATTACCTACAAGATATTTATTTGATAACAGTTTATATTCACAATTCATTAAACCGTACTTCCAAGTTTTATAAGCTCTATTCAAACTACGGATAAAATAATAACTCACATTAGTATCTATAATTTATTTCCATAGGATTATTTCCTAACAAACAAAATGTACGACATAATAGAGCGGTGAAATGAGAAAACATTAAAAATAATTTAATGACGCAATTATGTATACATTAATTAATTAATTATGTGCCGACGGTGTTCAATCAACGGTGAGGTTAAAAATTAGCTGACAAGATACAATGAATATGTATATAAGTTACTAAAACACAAAATAATAAGCCAGACACAAATTTTACGACGTGACGGCAATAAAAATGTGTCCAGTCCATAAATTTTGGAGATAACAAAATATTGAAGGAAAAGAATTCGAAAAATCTGCGGAACACAGTCTCAGCTAGATGGTCAAATTGTATTATATACTTATCGTCATAGCCTCATCAGAGCACACTAGACTTAATCAAGTATACGTCATTCCACAGGTATGACATAAGTGACAAAAATACTTTATGATAGATGTCAATAAATGCTAGATAACCATCTACATTAGGTGGAAAAACACGAAGAATTTGGAGGTTTTAAAATAGATCTTATATTTTACATAATTTATATATTACTAGATTTTGCCCGCGGCTCCGCCCGCGTGAATTTCCGCAACGTGGGAAATCCCGACACAATCATAGATTTATATAAAAAGCCAAGAACCACTTTTACTTGACCTCTCGTTCCTAAGCGGCGACTACTAAAACAGGAATCAAGCTGTATTTTTAATTCTACTAGACCGATTTTGATGAAACTTGCCCTATTAATTAAGTCGGAATAGTACCTTTAAGACTCTAATAGTTTAATCAAAATCTACCAGCTGGTTTTTGCGTGAAGCCCGAACAAACAAACAAATAAAAAAACACACAAACATCGACGGATTCGGTTTCAGAAGTCCTTAATTAGTCGATCTGAGTAGTTTGTTATTAAATATGTTTGACTTTTGAATACCTATTTGACATTTAAAAATTTTATAATAGAAGTAATATAGATAGATAGAAGTTGTGAGTCACAACTTGTGACGGAATACGAATACTTGGAACATGTCCTCCAGCTAAGTAAATCCAACTTCGAGATAGAGGTCAGTCGCCGAATCAAATTCGGCTGGGCAACGTTACGGAAACTGCATGACATCTTTTCTTCAATATATCTCAATGCCTTAAGACCAGGGTATCCAATCAGTGTATATTGCATATTACCTACCGATCTGAGGCATGGCCACTGACTATGGGCCTCATAAGAAAGCTGAAGGTCACCCAACGAGCAGTGGAAAGAACTATGCTCAGAATTTACTGCGAGATAAGATCCGCAAAGAGGTAATCCGCAGGAGAACTAGAATCACCGTTGTTGCACAACGGATCGCAAAGCTGAAATGGCAATAGGTGGAGCACATAACTCTCAGAACCGATGGACGTTGTTGTCCTAAAGTGTAGTAGAGACGATCGTGATCCAGAAAGCGTAGTGCGTAGATGACCTAACTAAGATTGCAGCAAGCGACAGATGCAGACGACCCATAACCGCTCAGTGTGGCGACTATTAGAAGAGGCCTGTGTGCAGCGGCAGACGACTGTGGACTGACATATGATGATAACATTGAAATTATTTTAAATGTTGTAAAATAAAACCAAACGAGATATTATGACATGATAAATAAATAAATTGAATAATATCGTAATATCCGCAACCTGCAGCAGGACACTGCAATATGTAAATTTACTGCTTGACGCCCACACATCGAAATTTTAATTCACTCTACTTACAGGGACTGCAATGCGAAAATAATCAAGAAATTTGCAAAATCATAAATAACCAGTAACTTAATAAAAAATAAGTCACCATAAACAAATTATTCCATGGCACCAGCGTAGTACCTCTGCTTCATTCGTTTAAAAACATAAATCAAAACCGAATTCCGAAGCAACATCTTAATTTGCATCGCTGGGAGCCAACACGGTGACACTAACGATCCACTAACAAAAACAACAGAATAAACCTATAAATTTTCGTGTCCCCAAAGGCTTCATTTAAGAACACGAATAACATCCGCAGACACTTTTAATGCGTGCTTGTAATATGACGCACATTAATATTCAATCACAGTCTCTAAAGGCTCCATTCGGAATGTACTACTTGTTAAAATGTGCAACTTTCTACAAATATTCATCGCTTCGCGATTGTGTGCTAAAATTGAATTTTAATTATTCATCAGATACGTTCAATACAATAATAATACCGTTGACAATCACGTAATATAATGGAAATGTTCGTTTGTTTATTAACATGGGAACGCAATAAACTGATCACCGATGTCAACACTAAATCACCGTTTGATATCTTATTTGGAGGGAAGCTAACGAGGGGCGTAGATCACATTTGGGTAATGATGACAAGTATATATTTATCAAACACTACTAAAACACAACTTATGCTTGGTGATTACGGCGTTCGTGTTTACGTAATGGCCGACTAAATAGAGTCAAACGTTACTATCATTCATTGACGAACTTTTTGGGGTAATTAAATAATAATTTACTCATTTTTAATGACGTACGTACGCACATTTGAAAAAATACAGTTAATTTTTAATGGCAATTTAATTGTACATCTTACATCTTCATAAGCTGTACAATTAAATTGCAATTAATGATGTTTTAAGGATTTGGAAAACAGGTTCTGAAAAAGTGCAGTTTATTTTACTGACATTAAATTAATTATAACTGTAAGTAGCGATATTTTAGGTTTTGGAAAATAGGATTTGAAAAACTGCAGTTTATTTTTACTAACAATTTAATTGTACATATTACTTACATCTTCGTAAGTTGTACAATTAAATTGCAGTTAATGTTTTAGAAAACAGGTTTTGAAAAAATGCAGTTTATTTTTACTGGCATTTTACTTGTACACAGTGTACAAGTAAATTGCAATTAACGATGTTCTAGGTTTTGGAAAATAGGGTTTAAAAATTGTAGTTCGTTTTTAAGGCAATTTAATTGTACATATTATTTATATTTTAGTAATTGTACAATTAAATTGCAATTAATAATGTTTTAAAATTTCGAAAACAGGGTTTGAAAAATTGAAGTTTAATTTTAATGGCAATTAGTACTTCTTAAATCTTTTATAACCTGAAATATCATTATTGAGTTTTAATATCCTTAATACCATATATACATACTATGTGCATACATGTTACGTGAAAATGCGTAATTATTACTTTATTAATCTAAAGAATTAGTTAATGAATAATAGTAAAGTTTGACTGTATTTGGCCAGTCATACATCTTCGCCTTAGAACTTAGGTGTTAATATTATTTTAGGTTTTGGGTTAAAAATTATCGATCATAGATTCATCGAATGCTGGACATAAATCCAATGAATTGTTTATGGTCATATGCATTCAACAGTTCGTCTATAGTTCCTTCGATTGTCAGCCTATCGGATTAGCGACCTACCACATTGAGTTTTCCTGTCATGTGAGCCACATTAATATTATACGTGCAGCAGGTTGTGAGTAACAGTGTATGTTTGATACTTATTCACAGATTATAATGTTCGGATATGGATTCGGATGAAATTTGGGACAGAAAAATTTTTAGAAAACTATCTATATGGGAAATTATGGTATATATAACATGGCTACTATGCTTTACTTTAAATAGGAATTTTGGGACATATTACGATGGACGAATGGTCGGGCAGAAAGACATAACAGAATCGGTAACACCTGTTAAAAATGTGTTTATACATATGTACATACATACATATACTCACGCCGATATCACATAAGGGTAGGCAGAGACCATAGTACATACTACATACAGTCACGCCTTTTTCCCATTGGGGTAAACAGAGACCACTTCATTCCACCTACTATGATCGTTTAATGTAACAGTGGCTATCATATGTGTGTAGGCATAAATATGTTTATTTTGCGTCTAAATTAACGATCAAGATACACATCAGTGCAGCACAACAGAAGTAAAGCCACAAACGTGAACAAAGCTTTTGACTAGGGTACGCCAAAAAGTGATAAACTTATTTTTATTAGTTAGTCACAGATAACGATAAACAACAATGACTTATAAGTATAAACTAACTACGACTAAGTAGTCTATCTATTTATTGTGAAATTGTTAAATGTCAAATTTTGTAAATAGAAGATATTAAAGAAACTACTCAGATTGACTAATTAAAGGCTTCTGAAACCAAATCCGTCGATGTTCGTTTGTTTGTTCGAGATTCACACAAAAACCAGCCGGTGGACTGGTCAAACTGTTACAGTCTTAAAGGTAATCTATTCCGACTTAAATACTGCGGCACGTTTCTTCAAAATCGGTCCAGTAAAATTGAAGGTACAGCTTCAATCCCGTTTCATTAGCCGCCGTTAAGGTACGAGAGCTCATGTAAAAGTGGTTCTGTAGCTTTTTATATAAATCTATGATTGTTTCGGGATTTCTTATATAACGAAAAACCGACATTCACGCGGGCGGGCTCCGAGCAAAAGCTAGTTATGGTAAATAATCGAAATCGTGATCTTTGGGCCTAAAATTAAACTTATAATAGAAATATTTAATCCATACCAATAAATGTATCNCTGTTACAGTCTTAAAGGTAATCTATTCCGACTTAAATACTGCGGCACGTTTCTTCAAAATCGGTCCAGTAGAATTGAAGGTACAGCTTCAATCCCGTTTCATTAGCCGCCGTTAAGGTACGAGAGCTCATGTAAAAGTGGTTCTGTAGCTTTTTATATAAATCTATGATTGTTTCGGGATTTCTTATATAACGAAAAACCGACATTCACGCGGGCGGGCTCCGAGCAAAAGCTAGTTATGGTAAATAATCGAAATCGTGATCTTTGGGCCTAAAATTAAACTTATAATAGAAATATTTAATCCATACCAATAAATGTATAGTCGCACAACCTGATATAGAAAAATTAAACATCATTGAACAGTCATCACAGAATAAATGACATCACAATTCTTATTATAGCGAATAAACACAAAAAAAAAATATAAAAAGAATTTAAAAAAAAGACAAACATGCCAGCCATAAATTAACACTAGATCTATATTTGTATGTGTCAAGACGAAAAAATTTAAATGACATGCATGAGATGAGAACCAATAATCAAACAAGCGAAGCAATAACTAATAAATGATACCACTAGCTTTTACTCGCGCCTTTGCTTGCTCATAATATTTCAATAAAAACCATCAGTCCCATGCTGAGGCACTAATTACATATATACATACATACACTCATGCCGGTATGCCATAAGAGTAGACAGAGACCACAGTTGCCACTCACTACGATCTTGACACACCTCTCTCGCCTCATCCACATCCATACATCTTTTCATACACTTTCGTCAATTAAGATTGCTACGAACTTGACCTTTTTGAAACAAGTTGTTGATTTGATCTCAAGGTAAATTTTCCTAGACGCCCTCTTCCGACTCTTCCACTCACATTTGCCCGGAATATTGTTTCGTCATTCGAATCTCACCCATCCTTTCTAAATGCCCAAACCATTGGAACATTCCTTTTTTGATCTTTGTTATTATATCATACTTCAATTTACACCGATCCCGTATCATGCTATTCCTTAATCGATCAATCAGTGTAACTCCAAAGATACTCCATAGAGAAGGCATTTTCATCTCAATTCGTCTTTGTATATACATTCATAAATACACTCACGCCGGTATCCCATAAGGGTGGAGACCACAGATGCCACATACCACAATTCTGATTCACCTCTTTCGCCTCATCCAAATTCATACATCTTTTTATACACTTTCGTCGAATAAGGATGTTGTGAACTTGACCTTTTTGAAACAAGTTGTTGATTTAATCAAGGTAGGTTTTTCCCAGGCACCCTCTTTCGACACTTCCATTCGCCGAGTATATTC
>WUAW01015881.1:19506-31323 GCA_017165845.1 Thaumetopoea pityocampa | reverse complement strand
AAGTACTATAAGGTTCTAGTTGTGTTTTTTCTTCAAACGACAAAACTTAAAAGGCATGCCTCGTATATGTAATAATTATAAGTGTCCAAATGAAAAGTGTCCACAATATTATATGTACATATATTTTATTATAATTATATTAGTGCAAATATTTCTTTGAGTTGCATTATGCCAATATCGTAACTACGAGCATAATGCAACCGGCTCAGACATTTTGGTATTACAATTAATAATAACAGACGTGCTAAATGTGTAAAGACTTTAAAAATAATGTTCATTTTACTTTAATCAATCGTATTTCTTTTTAACATCGATCGTATTTATTATTATTTATATTTTAATTTTCACTTTGTGATCTTCCAGCCGTTATGAGATGTCACAAGACCTGCTTGATAAACAAGTTGAGATCTTAGAAAGGAGATACGGAGGACTCCGAGCTCGAAGAGCCGCGGTCACCATACAGAGGGCGTTCAGGAGAAGACAGCTTCTGAAGAAATTTAGCGCCATAACTGCAATGGCGAAGGCGGCCGACTCGAATGCGAGAAGGCTGCAAGAAGGGCCCGATCATAATCAGCTAGTCAATGGTGAGAAAGTTATTTTACTTTACGGAAAATAGGTGCAATCGCGCATTCCTGATTAAGGGTATGGACCTCCTCTAATCGGGAGGCGGGTTAGGCCGCAGTCGCTGACGCTGACGCTAGACGCTGACCTAGTGTAGGCGCGTAGACTTCACACACATGCGGAAATGCAGGTTTCGTCACGCGGTTTTTCTTCTCCGTACATTGGTATCAGACTGTACGTGAGAGTTCGAAATCATTCAGTGGTACGAGACCAGTTGAACCCGCGACCATTTAATCGTGAGTCGTGTCTAGCATCGTTAGCCCATCAATGTATTGTTTTATAATACACTAGCTTTTGCCCGCGGCTCTGCCCGCGTGAATGTCGGTTTTCTGCTACATGGGAAATCCTGACAAAATCATAAATTTATATAAAAAAAAACCTTAGAACCACTTTTACTTGACCACTCGTACCTTAGTGGCGGGTACTAAAACAGGGATCAAGTTGTATCTTCAATTGTACTGGACCGATTTCGATGAAACATGACCTATTATTTAAGTTAGAATTGTACCTTTAAGACAGTAACAGTTTAACCAAAATCTACCCGCTGGTTTTTGCGTGTAATCCGAACAAACAAACAAACAAACATCGACGGATTTGGTTTCAGAAGACCTTAAATAGTCGATCTACATTGTTTTTTTTTAATATTTTTGATTTTTGAAAATTTGACATTTAACAATTTTATAATAGTATGGATTTATAGTTAATTCCTACTAATCATTCCCTCATTATTTTAACATTAGTACATTTACCTTGAGATAGTAGATAGATAATATTTATTGCACAAAAAGCTTATAAAATAATACATACACTCACGCCGATAACCCATAAGGGTAGGCAGAGACCATTACTACATACATATATACATACAGTCACGCCTGTTTCCCATTGGGGTATGCAGAGACCACTTCCTTCCACCTGCTACGATCGTTTGATGTAACAAAGTGGCTATCCGCAGCCCACATTTCGCCTCCGTAGGCAATGAGACGTGTCGAGTGGCGAACCACGACGCCGCCATTTTATAAGGTTCAAAAGTATTAAAGATCCTCATTGCATTCCCACGGCGTAATGGTGAGGAAAGGAAAGAGGATGAGGTGGAAAAGGTGTATTGAGAAAGGAATATGGAATTTAGGTGAAGGACTATAGGATGTAGGATACTACTATCTCGGAAGGAGAAGGAAGAGACAATAGTAGCTCGGGAGCCGGGGTCGCTTACTCGTGTACTTAAGTCTATTTGCCAGATAAGCTAAAAGATTAAATACTCCCTGACCTTTCAAGTACTCCCTGACCTTACCTTATAACATAATATTTAAATAAAAAGAAAGTGTACATGGGGCGGCTTTATCGCAATACGAGATCTCGTACAGATAACCTTCGGATAGATAGGATCCTACGATGTTACAGTGGCTTGATCTTCCTATATATGGTCATAGATTTAATCAGATCGTGCGACAGTTGTTTTTTTTTCTATTTCATAAATACTATCGCAGTACATGTTGTAAAAGTTCCCAATCAGTTTCACCCACGGCTCTGCCCATGTGGATTACAATATAATGATTATGTATACCGCTGGGATAATTTACTATGTGGTGCCAATATTACTAATGAAAAACTTTATTTCGCTTTGTGTTGTCTAATATTATTGTAATACTTTTGTAAAAGCTGTTACATAAAATAAAAACCCAAATAAAAGATATACGTGCAGATATATGGTTTAAATATCTTTTTCATCGTGCAGTATTATTGAGTCAATCAGTTATTTATTAATTTGTCAAACTTTATTGTCTACCTGCGTAAATAAGAAGATACATGTGGTGTGAGCCTACGGGTAGGCTACGGGCAGTTCCGTGCTTTTTCAGAAACTAAAGACACAATTAATAACTTACAATTATTACTTAGGGATTACAGTACACAGGTAGATTAATGGAATGTAAATTCTCATCGCTTACCCAATTAGGGCTCCTTAAAACACTCAATCTAATATTTATTTATTCAGACGGGCTTTAGTTAAAGAATTAAAGCTTTTGTAAATCACTAATGGACATATTAATTTCTCAATAGATACACGCTAAGATCAGCAACTCGCGTCTGCTTTTCATTCTAAAAAGGCAACGCATCTACTCGTTTATGTATTTATAATAAAAAAATACTGTATGTGGGTATGCGGTAACGAAATTATTTGCGCTAGCTTAGGTATAACGTTAGAGTGGCTCACTATGTTATACAGGCACACAAATTTTAAAACATAATAAAAGTCCTGAAATAGCAGTATTACTCAAAAGTCCGGAAAAGTGCAGACTTTTCCGGACTTTTGAGTTAAAAATTAGTACATATTGGTGGTAATTCTACTATAACAGAAATTAACTAAATTTAGACTCTCCCTATCTTTTTCTAATGTCAAACGCCAAAATGAGATACCAAACATTTTTAGCGAGTACCAACTTACATTTCTGTCAAAAGTTACCAAAAATGTTGCGTTTTTGCGTATCTTTAGTCGGCATTTTCCGAGATCACGTCTACCATTGTTGACCGAACCCTAACATTTCTAACTTAATTTACAGGCACGGACATCTACGCTAACACGCTGTTGCAGAAGAGTCCTGGTGGTGCGGAGAAGATGATGGCGCTCACCAGGCCTATGCGGTCCATGTCGCTACGTGAACGTCACGACATCGATATGAGGTGGGCAGCAATGGCTGGAGTAGTCTAGAGGGGTAAATTAGCAAGACATCTCTAGGGCTGTTACCATATGTAAAACCTAACGAAATCGACAAACAAAACCGACTAATTAAGATGATATTTTCAGTTGCAAATTAAAAAAAAAGGAACTTGCATTTTGAATATATTTGTCTAAATAAGTAATCTGTCTCCAATTCCACATTTCGAAAAAATATGTATAGTATTATCAGTATTCAAGTTTACTTATTTCAAAACTAGCGACCCCTCTGAAAAGCTTAAAAGTAAGATTACTTAAATTTAAGCGCGTTTGTCAATCCGCTTTAGGCCAGCGTCGTGAAGTATAGTCTAACCGCTTTCATTCTGAGAAGAGATCCGTATCGTGCAGTGCAGTGTTACAGTGGATGAGTTGTTGGTCTTGATGATGAAGTGCGTTTATGGCATGATTGCTAAATTTCTCATTATTTCAGGCAACACTTGTCTTTTGTCAAAAATTTCTCTAAGTTTAGTAAAAATGTCATCAATATTTTGTAAATTGTTCGATAGTTATCATCATTATCAACAGCCAGTGAGAGTCCACTGCTGGACATAAGCCTTCCCCTTAAAAATGGGGCATTTGCCATAATCTCCACGCTTAAAAGGCATCTTAAAGATCGCAGCAGATTTTGATTGCACAACTGGATAACGCTACTTCCCGTTGTCCTGGTACATCCCTTAGCTGATTCTCACAGCGTCCACGTGGAGAAATAGAGTGACGCTGTTATTGTGCTAGCGCCACACAGCAAAATACAGTAGTATAATAAGCGAATACATTCATAAATGACTTTATTTTAGACCATTATTATATTCTGTTTCATGGATGATATGTGGTTTTGATAACTATTATTGTTAATTTCACTTAATTGTATAGGGCAAATTATGAGCCTGGATGATCTGGTTTCGTTTTCTGTTGATATAATTTCAAAGGAATTCATAGTTTGGTCATTTAGAACGGACGTGTGCGATTCGAATGTTGTAACGAATATACTGCCAAATGTGAGTGGAAGTGAAAGTGATAGTGAAGTTTGACGGCTGATTGGTACAGTGACGGTAAGCCTGGTTTCTGTGCCATTGAGTCCCGGGTTCAAAACCCCTGTAGTGGCAAAATTTGTGTGATGTGTACAAATATTTATATCCGAGTCATGGACGTACATATTTATTTTTATACTAGCTTTTGCTCGCGGCTCTGCACGCGTGAATGTCGGTTTTCCGCTACATGGGAAATTCCGACACAATCACAGATTTATATAAAAAGCCCAAGATCCACTTTTATTTGACCTCTCGTACCTTAACAGCGGCTACTAAAACAGGGATCAAACTGTATTTTCAATTCTACTGGACCGATTTTGATGAAATACGCCGCAGTATTTAACTCGGAATAATATCTTTAAGACTGCAACAGATTGGTCAAAATCTATCAGCTAGTTTTTGCGTGAAGCCCGAACAAACAAGCAGACAAACATCGACAGATTTGGTTTCAGAAACCCTTAGTCGATCTGAGTAGTTTGTTTTTAAATATCTTTGTTTTTTGTAAAAAAATTAACTTTTCACAATTTTATAATTATATAGATAGATGTATTAGTATTTATTTACGTAAGCATGTATATCATTGTCTAGTACCCAACATATAGGGAATTATAGTTTGAGACTAGATCAGTATGTATAATCAGACCAGAATCTTATTATTATTATTACAAAGTGATGGAAAAACTTACCTTGACTAACTTAACAACTTGTTTCATATAGGTTAAATTCGTAATAGCGATTGACGAATAATATATAGACTCTTGATTGCTTACAAATATCATGTCTCAAATTCTAAAGTCAAGTATACGTATATTTATGTATTGTTTAGTTATAGTTAACAATTAAAAAATGGCACAAACATATATTTCGATAACATTAAATAAAGCCGTAATTTCACAGACATAAAATCTATTTTGGCAATCTTTTACGGAACACTTAGACATCTTTTCTGAGTGCTAGCTACAACAACACTGAGTGAAATAAGTGCTCCGAGCACTATTTTCATGTGGAAGTTCCCGGGCCGCGGTTGTGTGCCCTTGTTTATTACATCAATGGGGGCATCAAACCCTTAATGGGTTAGGCGAAAGTGTATAAACAGATGCAGGAGTATATGAGGCGAAAGAGGTGATTTAGGATGGAAGCCACGACCTTTCGGTCGCTAGTTGTCTCTAGCACTACTCAACCAATCAACTTCTAACAAATGTATGTATGTATAAACTCATACATCTATTAATTGTGTGTACAATAAAGAGAGGAAGCAAATGGAGGATGTCTTTTACATGATACTGTGTTTTATATTCATTTTGTTTCTCCACAGCAACCACTTGCAATGCGACACACAAATGGAAGTGGAAGCCATGGTGGCGAGAGTCCAGCAGTCAGCGCATCAAATACACATGCTCGCAACAGAAATGCCTCCATTGCACCGAGGAGATGCAGACAGCGGGGTAAACTCTTTTTTCATAGCATTCAGCCATAAATTTCCGCCATTTTTGCCGGCCATTTTCTTCTACATTATTAATCCCGCTTTTTGTTGTATATAAAACTCAAAAGTATACGAGAGTAATCACATCTGTAAATATCTAGAAAAAAACTTTGCTGGTTATGTTTTTTTATTATTATTCAACAAAATTAAATCTTACACTTACAAAGTCATCACACTTAACGCCAATAAACCGCCGTGGTTAGCATGCATGTATTTGTTACTGCTTTTAGCCTGATTTCAACGTTTACAATCTTTTACACCCAAGATAGCAATACCAAGGCAATATAATTGACCGGTGTTTGTTGAGAAGAGATTTGCATCGACGTCAGATAGTTCCCCAATGCCAATAAATACCACATAAAGCGCCTACCGTCATGCTCAAAACGCACATCAGTAGTGGTTACCCGACTCGTAAATGAGGTTTTAATGTCTGTACCCCCTTATTACAAAACGCAGACTAAATTGGTATAAGGTTTTTGGTATTATTTTTATTGAGGAATAATGGTTTAAACCTAATTTTAAGGTTAGACGGTGATTGTAATGCAAAAGACTTAAGTTTTCAGACAACGGTCTCATTCGTAGTATCCAATGTTTTCAGTAAATACATTGGGTTCGCTTGTTAGACATATATTGTTTTTTTTTTATTTACTACGCGACCAAACATTTGCGTGCTCAGAACTTTTCGGAGTTCTAAAAAAGTTAAAAGTTAAAATGCGGATAACAGCCATCGTCTACTGGCGAGACGAAAAACGCGACGAAACGCACACCAAATGGGAAGTTTTGCTTGCGGTGAGCTTTTTCGAACAAATTTTCTTCTATATTTCATAGCAGCAACTGCAATTCGAATGTATATTTTCCAGGTTTTGAAAGAAATTCCAATAAAATGACTATCATATTTTATTGCTTCACTTCGACTAGGTGAAAATTCAGTTAATTAAAATTAATAAACTCCCGTAAGCTTGTTATTTTTAAATATACACTTTCAGTCTTAGTCATAGTTTTATTTCGAGGTTTGAACATTATAATAATCAAATTTTGAAATTATATTGATACAGTATATCAATGAACGTCATTATTAACTTATTAATCTAAAATTTATTAATCTAATATAAATTTCATATGATACATGATTTCCGCTCAAACTCCGTACAAATTAAAACGATCCTATAGGACCGTAGTTGCTCACATCGTAGTGGTCAGTAAGCGTTGGTTCATAGACAACCGACCATATATAGTCGGCGAGTCGCGCGCTAGTGGATGATGGCTCTTAAACGAACGTAATCACTAATTATATGTAAGATACCATCATAGTTATCTTATCAGTGGATCGTGACGTGAGCACCAAGAGGAACTGATAGATTATTATCGCAATTATAATGGACCGGCACAGTACTACCGATCTGCTGAAAAGTGTGTTCATAAGTAAAAGAGTGTTAAATCTGAGGAGGAAAGTGAAACTGTGGAGGTACACTGGCAAGTATAATGTATGTGGAATAAACTAACTGAAACCCCTGGCGTTGTCCGGAAAAACGATGTAATGGTGATTATGATAATTGGTAGCGCATATTTGTCCTTAGATTTATTTTTTCACTTTCCTTGTTTTTGTTGTCAACTTTCGCTATTTTGGGTGGAGGCCCTAAGCATGCAACGTGAATCCAACTCGATCCCTAAGTAGTCCCCCCCCCCCCCGCGTAGCCGTGAATCTGCTCATAGAAGCAAGGCTCTATAGAAGGCTAAGGGTGATTCCAATAACGCCACCGTGGAGTTTTTAGTCGGTGGGAGTTTGTTCTGAGAGTTGCTAAATTTTTTGAATTCGTTAACTCGTGTAACATCTCATCACGGTAAGCGTTGCTCAACCCAAAGCTCGGTCTAAATACCGACTGATGACTAGCCTACAACCACCTCCAGCGCCAAATGACTGCCAAATTAGTACTAATATAAAATATTGTGTGAGCGCGACCCCGGATGCTCGCCGCTCGGGTGATCTTGAACTTTAATTATTTATTTATACTTCTCACACTAACGGCATACGGGCGGACTTAGTGCCTGAGACATTTTCTACCAGTAGACCTTTAAATGATGCTCACATTACATAAGGCTTCATAAGAAAGCTTAACGCATACAGTGTCTCTCAAATTAAATAAGTTTAAATCCCATTTTATCATCCATTATTGAGATATAATATCAAAATTGCCATCAATAAATTATTCGTTTAGATTCTAATAACATTTTTATAAACTGAAACTGTTCCATACGTAGTATTTGTTGTGTTGTCGGTTGATTCTCATTCATTCACTCCTGTGTAATTGAATCAACATCGTCATCATTATCACAAGCCCGACAGAGTCCGTCCGTCCCGTCGGACTCGGGATAACCAGGCAAGCGCAGCCGCCTTATGAGGAGACTGGGAAATGTTCAGGAAGTACAAGTACCCACGTGGCATTCTCGCTTTGTAGCGTCTTCGATAACTCAACACACCACGTCGACTTTTCTTGGGTTTTTCATATATCACGGAGAGGTTCAGAGCGCGCGCGGCGTTCGTTGATTTTGTCCAACTAATTCTTTGACTATCCTATCTATTTAGTACAAGTGTGTGGGAAGCCACACACTTGTACTTTTAGGAGGGTAGGTTAAAAACTTTTGAATAGGAAGGGATGATGAAGATTGCGCGATTTAAAATTTCGTGCGTTCGGCGTCAACAGTGTACACTTTACGTAATCATAATCGTGTTTTTTTTTAGTAATTTGTATAACTATTGTAAAATAGAGAATATTTTATCCATCTGTCTAATCGATCAAACCATTGTGGCATTCCATTCTTGGTGATTATCACCACATCACGCTTCAAATTGTATCGGTCAAATAATATATTAAATATTTTACTCGTGTATTTATTGTTTTTATTTATGTATTTACTAATTTATTGTTTCAGGTGTGCAGCTGTTCTGTAAGCGGGTCAGTTACCAATATATCGACTTCATCATCGCACAATGAATCTCTACACAACCATCAGATGCTCAACAATACAGGTTCGTTTAAACTTTGAAAAAAAAAATATTATTGATAACTGGACACCGGAAAAGAATTAGTATAGGACACCATATATTTTTATTTGACAAACTGCTCACTTATGACTGGTATCTGAGTGAACGAGTTTCGCTCGGCGTTATTCGTATTTCCCGTGAGAATGTCTGTCGTTGAATAGCTAAGATATTGATATTAGCTACTACGTTTCCGAGGCCAGAAACTAGAGAAATAGTGTTCGAGCTATTCAGCGGAAATGATAAATATATTTTTCAGCGTTTCTGTAATATTAACTCTTATGGGACTAGACGATGTAAGTTCATATAGGAAGTCAAAATTCTTTAAAGCCAGAAACGTGGAAAGTCATTCTTAAGCAATTTGACTCAAATATAGAATACACGTTTCGATGTTTTATACTTCATCCCCCTATTGGGGTAAATATTGTTTGAAAATTGTATTATTGTTTGAAAATTCGTGTTGGAGACTGAATTTTTTTAAAGTTAGATGCATGAAAAACTGTTTTGAGATTTTTTTTTAATTTGTCGTGTTGCTAATACAATATTTACTACAGAAATATATTTCCACGCGTGGCAAGCCGTGTGCTACAACTAGTTTATGCATATAATAATTTTCCAACCGTCACGCCAGTATCGCGGTCTCGTTATCTGCCGCTGGTGTTTTGTTTATTTTATAACAATCAAGTACAGTTCTATTAACTTATTACGTGGGTTTTTATTTACCTATGTACTTAGTAGTTTATCGCCTGATACATGTTTTGTGTGTTAAACGTTCATAAATCAAACAACTGGCTTTGTACATTTTTTATAGTTTCTACTTCATGAGTAACTGTTACATGGTTTCTCGTATCAAAATTTAATGCTGCATCAATTTAATTTACTTCTTTTAAAATTTAATGCTGCTTCTGATAACATAAAGGGGAAAGTGTATTTGTCTGTTTGACTGTACTCCTGTTTGTTAATTTTGATAACTCTTCGTGTTTATACTATTAAACTGATTGTTGGGAAATTTGGTAATCGTTATTATTATCATTATAATAACTATTACCTTTTCTCCTGAAATTGGCTCTATCGTGATATTCCCGACTCAATTTTTCGACGCTGTGATGGCAACCATTTCTACCGGTTGATGGTATAGTGAAGTGCGTGGTGAATTTTTATGTCCAGCTATTCGGGCTCTTTGTCGGTAGCTAGAGGTAGCTCGGTTGGACCATATATCTGAGTTCAAAAGAGAAATCCTTTCAAAACATAATGAAGAATAAGAAATCAGTTAAGTAGGATGGAAAAAAAGACACATGGTCGTATTTACGAAGATGTGCCAAATGTAGTTACTAAGAAGATGGTCAAATTTATTGAATAGATCTGCATTCAGGTCGTAGAAGCATACATACATCACACTAGTTGATCGATGGATATAGGGTAGAGTTATTTTTCAAAGGGAAGCTAAACGGGAATCGGTATATAAGCTACCTCGCCACACACCCTGAAGCCTCCTTCTTCGACATTTCTTATTATTAGAGCTTTTGTTTTTGTTATCATAAACTTCAGTTAGTGAAGAAATAAAATTTTATTTAAATACTTTATTGATTTTAGAAGATCAGTGAGCTTAGGAGAGTAGATACTGGTGCCGATTTTGTTGTAACAGAACTTAACCAAATTTTAATCCCTCCCTATATATTTCCAATGTCAAACGCCAAAACGAGATAGCTACAATTTTGGTGCTGTCAGTTTCGTTTAGAAACGTCAAAATTAAAAGATTTAGACGCGATTTCGGAACACACGGACTAAAGATACACAAAAATTATAAAATTAGTGAGGGATCAAATTTAGTTAAGTTCTGTTACAACAGAATCGACACCATTACCGACTTACTTTTTTATACTACCGCCGAATAGCCCCAAAGACTATTCTCAAGCCCGTTAATTTCTATATGATCCAAACATTTGGGATTCATATTGTACATTTTTAAATGTTGTATACTATCGAATTCAATTGTTTCACATTTCGTAATTCAGAATATTCGATAATTAATCATTATTAATATTTATGTTAACAATTATTATTCAAATTACCATAATGTCAGAATTTTCCTGGTGGATTCGTAATCTGTTTTTTATTATATATAATTGTCAATACGCTCCACTAGCCTTCTTATTTCTAAGTACCATAGATAAAAAAACGTTCTTAATGTTTAGGTCCAATTTATGGCAATCTGTTGTCCTCGGGTGGCAAGCCGTTATCATCGCCAACGGCCCGACAGCAGCAGCAACTGGCGGCCATACAAGCGGCCAACGCCAGGCGCATGCCGCCTGAAGTGCCCAAGAGAACTAGCAGTATTACGCTCAAGTAAGAACTCTTCTTTTATTAGTTCACTAGGACTTGCCCGTGTATCTACCCGCACGAATGTTGGTTTTCGCGCTAAATGGAAAATCCAGAAATAATTATAGATTTATTAAAAGCAGTCTTTGAACCATTTTACTTGAGCTCTGGTACCATAATGGCGGCTACTGATTGTAATATCAGACTGTATCTTCAATCCCATTTGACCAATTTTGATGAAACTTGCTGCAGTATTTAAGTTGGAATAGTATTTTTAAGACGTCAAAAGTATGACCAAAATATACCTGCTGGTTTTTGCGTGATGCTGGAACAAACAAACAAACAGACGCGTAGAAAACTAAAGATGATTTCGTTTTCAGAGCCCCCTTAATTAGTCCTGAAATATCTTAAATGTACATACAATGACATAGTTCCCAATGTGGTCCAGGTGGACCCCTAGGAGTCCACGGGAGACTCGACGGGTGTCTACATTGGCGTACGCAAATTTCTATAGTTAGATCTAATCTTCATATTTTTTGTCAAGTTTTGAGAATATGGTAGAAATATAGCTGCAGGGGGTCCACCGGAACCAGCTAAATTTTGAAAGTGGTCT
>WUAW01015881.1:0-14348 GCA_017165845.1 Thaumetopoea pityocampa | reverse complement strand
GCTGAGAAGTGGGGCGGCTAGCGCGAGGGCACCTCGAGAGGGTCTCGAGCCTCGGCTTGGACGGCCGCCGTAGGGGGGTTCATCGGGGTTGCGGGCCTCCGTAAGGTGACAGAAAGCAGGGTGGGGCGGGGGTTTCTCCAGCCCAGTCGGGGAGGGCGGTACCTAGAGGATCGGGACGTGCTGTTCTGGCTCGCGTCGAGAAGCGCGAGGGTGATGGTGTCGTGGGGGTCGTGCAGGACGTGTCGGGGACGGCGGTGACGCGGGACCGCATCGCGATCCGGTTCGTAGGCGGCGGCGGCCACCACTAGCGGATTGGGATGCTCGGGGGCCGCTAGAAGTACCTTTCGGATACTTCGCGGAAGTATTTCGCGATCGTGGGGAGACGGAGGTCTGAGTGGAGATCAACATTACGTACAAACCAAGGGGCGCCTACAGCTATCTATAATGAAGTAAAAATTCTTTATTTATGTAATATTGCTTTTATTTTTCGTATTTTAAAACATTTTCATTTAAATAGAATCAAAAAAAATTTTGGTGATAAGAACGAATTTTTCACTTTTCTGTGTGATGCAAATGGCTTAATCGGGAAGGGGATTAGGCCGTAGTGTATCAAGCTGGTCTAGTGCGGTGCGTGCGTGCATCTCACGTAAGAGTGGACAGATCCGGAATGTTTAAAAGGTTGTCAAAAGTATCAAAACATCTAAATTTTTAGGATATTGATAGGCAGTGGTGTTTAATCACCATTAAATGACCTGCATAGTAATTTGAAAATCTGTATCGATATTCTTCCATAGTTTAATAAATTTCGTAAATCAATTTCAGGTATCAGAAACAGTTCGAAAACGCCAATATCGCGTCGGCTTAAATTTGTTCAACAAGAAACCCGAGCGAGGCGTCGCGTACCTCATATCGCGCGGCTTCCTGGAGAACTCCCCGCGGGGCGTTGCTAGGTTCCTCATCACCAGGAAGGGGCTTAGTAAACAAATGATTGGAGAGTACCTTGGAAACTTGCAGAATCCATTCAACATGGCGGTACTTGAGTAAGTTTTTAATCATTTTTTTCTTTTATGTGAATTGCATCGGTTCGATTTTTAGTTATTTTAATAAAAATGTTCCCAATTAGGACAACCATTAATTTTATATTAACTGTATATAACTCTATATGAAAATAAACTAACTGTATTAATTTTGTATTACATACGAGTACATGCATACTTTGCATACATACAGTCACGCCTTTTTCGCTGGTTCTCTGGTATGGAATCCAACCCCGGTCTCCCGCTTGATCGGCAGGCATACTGACCACTATACTACCAAAGAAGTGGGATAGGCAGAGACCGCTTCTTTCTGCGATTGTTTAATGTAGCAAAGGGGCTAACCGTAGCCCCTTTTAATTTTGTATTACGAGTATATATGTATAATATATACAGTTTTAGATGAGTCGCTAATTCCCGCTCAACGGTACAAAAACTATTATTAGGTTTATGGAGTATTTTTAATATAAAAATTATTAACCCGCTATCGTTCCCAGGATCCAGTTATTATTAGAAAAGAGTGCCATTTCATTCTGTGGATTTGAGTTTCAATTAATCAGTTTGCTATCACTGGGGCGGGCTCACTTTTTATTATGTGAACTGTTTGAGGTTTTTAATTCAAATGTTACTCAATCCAAATGGAATTATAATGTATTAAATGTGTCTGATTAATACACACGATGCCGTAAATTTATGTATTTATTACGTTAACAAGGGAAAAAGTTAGATTTGTATATAACCTTTTGTTGTGTTTCTAACCAGGTGTTTCGTCAACGAGTTGGACCTGTCCGGTATGGCGGTGGACGTGGCGCTGCGGCGCTACCAGGCGCACTTCCGGCTGCCGGGCGAAGCGCAAAAGATTGAGCGGCTCGTGGAAGCCTTCGCACGCCGGTACTGTGTCTGCAACACTGACTTCGTCCAGCGCTTGAGGACCCAAGATACGGTCAGCATTACTTAAGTGGTTTTATCCAAAATCTTAATTTTGAGATTTTAGTGGTGAGACCTTATTTATTTGTATCCTTTAGTTATATGATATATTTACATAAATCCTTCCAAAATCTCTCGAGACAATTAATGATATTCTCGAGACAATTAATGATATTCTCGAGACAATTATTTGATAATTTTTATTACTTAAAAAGGAGAGAAATGCCATAATCTTCGCGCTTGGCAGGCGTCTCATGGATCGTGGTAAATTTTGAATAATAGGCTAACGTTGCTGCCCATCATCTTGGTACATCACTCAGGTGGTACTCCCAATACCCAGGGAAAGATATGGAGAACATTGTTTATTTATTATATTAAATTACACCTATCTCGGTATCACCCAAAGGGCGACTGGTAAAGAATGACTTTGGCCTTAAGTCCGCCTTTACAATTTCTACAAATTTTTATAAAAATATATTTAAAAAAAAATGTTAAAAAATTAAGACCGAATTTGATGTTATATAAAGATCCTGAAAAAGTCTTATAGTCAAAAAGGCAATTTGTCGAGAAAAAGAACTTAAAAATTATTATAACCAATTTTGTTTTTTTTTTTCAAAATTTCACAAAATCTGCTTAAGTTTTTTACTAGTAATTTATTATTAATATGTATTACATATTATCCGGAATGAATTTCCCAGTTTAGCCCTAGCTAAATTCAAAAAGTCAAAAAAGATGTATAAGAGCCTAGAGCAGCATGAAATATTTCATAAGCTTAAATTATATTAAAGCAATTACATTAAACAATCAAATCCAATTACGATATAATTGCATCCCTTACGAGGATAATATTGTCGGATATAGTCTAACCTTCTGATTCGAAGGTCTGTTGTTTGAATCCCGTCTGAATATGTTAGTTAACTTATCAATTTTCTTCGTTTTGAAAGGACTGTAAAAAAATGGGTCGTGACTAATGTTTCAAGTGGGGATTTTTGGTCTTATGGGGATGATATCAGATATCAGTCTCTCATTGACAAGGCGGAAAGCCGCTTAACGGCTTCACACCCGCAATAGCAATAAACCCTGATTGATTTCAGGATCTGCTATTATTACCTTTATTGTTTTCAATCAATCAATCAATTACGATGCTTTTTTCACAGATATTCGTGTTAGCATTCGCCATAATAATGCTGAACACGGATCTACACACGCCGAACCTCAAACCTGAGGCTCGGATGTCGCTGGACGACTTCGTGCGCAACCTACGCGGCATCGACGACTGCGGAGACATCGACCGGGACATGCTGGCCGGGATTTACGACAGGGTGAAAGCCAGCGAGTTTAGACCTGGAAGTGACCACGTTACACAGGTATGCCTACCCAACATAATATTTTTTCTTTATCTTTTTATTTAGAGGCTTAGGATTAAACATGCCAGCCTCATTGTTCCCAAAAATCATATTTAAATAATCCTATCGCTTTACAGATTTCCAAACAAACTATACTTGGATGGTATAATCACTACATGAGATCTACATTATTAACATTATACATGAGATCTACATTATTACTTTCAATTTTCTTTTATTTATTAGGTATGCTGCAATAAAATTCTGCTATTGCAATTTTTTTATAGTACATCTGAGTTTTCTTTAAGTTATACTTCCCTAAGCACGTTAGGAAAATGATGAAAATGAAAAAGATGTTAATTTTCACACAACACACATAGGCGAATTCGTCAACTGTCAATGTTATCATATTTATTTTTACGACAAAGGTGTATAACTTCTAACGCGCATAAACAGCCCCCCTAGCCAAGTTGACATTCGACAATCGTTATCGCTAATAGAAACAAAAAAAATGTATTAGAATGACACTTCTAATCCCCAAGTCACACGTGACTTATCGAATAGAAGTGTCATTCCAATACATTTTTTTCGTTTCCATTAGCGATAACGATTGTCGAATGTCAACTTGGCTAGGGGGGCAGTATTTTTAAAGCTTTTAGAAAAAGTATTTTATCGCGCAGAATACCACAACCGACACGGGTAGCTCTATATTTATTAAAATCACCATAAATAATACCTAGTGAGGGTAGATGAATATATAAATATGTATGACATTGTTTAGTTGAATTGACCACTGTCACTGGACATGGACAGTCACTGGATATGAATATCTACATATCACCAGTCCATCAGTTTCCTTGTACCGTGTAGGTGATGAAGGTGCAGGCGACTATAGTGGGCAAGAAGCCGCACTTGGCGCTGCCGCACCGTCGCCTTGTTTGCTACTGTCGGCTCTACGAGATCCCCGACATCCACAAGAAGGAGCGGCCCGGGGTACACCAGCGAGAGGTGCGTCAACAGTTCTTATAAAATATTATTATTGATGATAGATTGAGTACTCTTTATCACACACCAGTTCATTATCATCGTATCAGCCAAAAGATGTCCACTACTGGACATAGGGCCTCCTCTAATAATCGCCACACTCAGCTACTATCCGGTTAGGGGTTGCCACTCTAGCACTCTAGGACCCCAACCGAACACCAATTAACAAATTTCATTACAAAAAATTCCATAATAAAATGTATACTGGGCTATCTTAAGCTGCGATCTCTTCCAGACAACCTTAAGAATAAGATAATTGCATGAACGTAGGGTAGATGGAACATGGAAGCGTTCAGAACTATTTGACAATATTTTAAAAGTAAAGGCGGTTGAGCCTACTCCCTATGTTTCCCTGTACTATCAACAAACTTGAAACATGACTACTATAAGGTTGCATTTTGTATGCAGTAACCGACGGCCATAACATGAAAATTCGTCTCATTATGATTACTGCTTGCAAGCGAAAGGGTTTTCTAATTGATCATGCTTCAAGTTTATTGATAGTATATGATATGATTTTGTATAGTATATTTGCTATGTGGCGTCGGCATAGTAATAGCGTTACTCCATGTCTGCCCGAGGATGCTGTGAGAACCAACAAAGGCATGTGCCAGGGTTATGAGCAGCTGCTTTATCCTGTTATTCAATCAAAATCTACTGAAATCTTCAAGATGCCTGTCAATCGTGGAGATAATGACAAATCCCTCCTTTTTAAGCAGGAGGTTATGTCCAGCAGTGGACTTCTAAGGGCTGATGATAATGATAATGATGATATGTCATGATGGCTAATATCTGCGTATACAGGTGTTCCTGTTCAACGATCTGCTGGTGATAACGAAAATCTTCAGTAAGAAAAAGTCATCAGTGACGTACACCTTCCGACAGTCCTTCCCGCTGTGCGGCATGCTCGTCAACCTGTTCTCAGTGCCGCGTGAGTATAGTCCAAGGTCGTGACGTTTCTATTTCACATATTAGCTGTGTCGTGTCGGCATAATCATGGCGCTACTAGATCGCGCTCTTTCCATGGGTGCTGTGAGAACCAGCGGGTGGATGCACCAGAATAATGGTTTGCATGCGTGGTCTAGTGGTAGACACGACTCTCGATCAAAAGATCGTTGGTCCGGTCCCGTACGACTGGGTTATGTCAGGCTCCTGTACGGTCCACATTGTAGACACCAATGTACTCAACGGAGAAAGAAAACTTCGTGAAACCCGCACCAGGCCAACGTGGTAGACTACGGCCTGATCCCCTCGTGATCAGGGAAGGTCCGTGCCCCTGTATTGGGTACGAATATGGACTGGGGATGATGATGATAAAATTATTCTGATATAATTGGCAGATTACCCGTTCGGTATACGGCTGTCGCGTCGCGTGGACGGGCGTCGATTGGCGACGTTCAACGCGCGCAACGAGCACGACCGCTGCAAGTTCGCGGAGGACCTGCGCGAGAGCATCGCCGAGATGGACGAGATGGAGGCCATGAGGATCGAGGGCGAGCTGAACAGGGGCAAGGGTCGCGGCGGGGGGAACACCGGCAGAAACGGTACGTGCGTACACACAAACCGATGGAAGAAAACGTATTTTCTACATACACATACATACATACACTCACGCCTTTTTCCCTGGCTCTCGGGCGGGGAATCGAACCCCGGTCTCCCGCGTAACAGGCGGGTATACTGACCACTATACTACCGAAGAATTAGGGTAGGCAGAGACCACTTCTTTCCACTTGCTACGTGCAAAGTGGCTATCGGTAGCCCACTTTTCGCCACCGCGGGAAACGAGACGTGTCGGGTGGCGAACCACGACGCCGCCTTTTTTAAGGTCCTAAAACGTCCTTAATTGAGTTCCCACGAAAAGGAAGGAAAGGAAAGAGGTTGAGGTAGGGAAGATGTATTGAACAAGGAATATGGAATTTGGGAAAAGGACTATAGGATACTACTATTACGGAAGGAATAGGAAGAGACAGTAGTAGCTTGAGTGGCCAGAGTCGCTTACCCGTATACTTAAGTCTGTTTGCCGGACAGGCAAAAAGACCAAGTACTCCCTGACCAAAACGTATTTTCTGTAAGTGGCTAAAACAAAACCATTCATCAGAATTAAAAAAAACTGTTGTAACATTAGAAAACTCATAATTTTTTTACCAAATACAATACATATATGGTATCTTTTCGCCAAACAGTATCCATATTTGTGTGTTATCTGTTTAAATTTCTTTTTTTTTTCTAATTTAGCGACAGTTTTTTAGTTTTGGTGAAAAGTTTTGTTTTAGCTACTTACAAAAAATACGTTTTCTTCCATCGATATACTCACGCCGGTACAGCCCACAAAGGTAGGGAGAGAACACAGTTCGCCACATACTACGATCTTGACACACCTCTTTCGCCTCATACACATCTCTTCATATACTTTCGTCGATTATGGTTGCTGCGAACTAGACCTTTTTGAAACAAGTTGTTGATTTAATCAAGGTAGGTTTTTCCTTCGCGCCTTTTTCCAATACTTCGACTCAGATTTATCCGGAAAATTCATCCTTTCTAAACGCTAGGTGTCTTTTTAAATTTCCGTAGTCAAATTAGGAACTCGAGTCTTTTTTTCTTATCGAAATGAGAACTGCTGTTAGCCACAGATGGCCCTTACATCGTTATTAGACAAGCTAGTGTTGCCATTTGTTCGTCTGTCTGTACGTCCATCCGTCCGTTATCTCAATTATTCACAGATTATTTGGCCTATGGCTCTGTACTTTGGTACAGGTTTATAAATCTTAAAAAGGTGTGTTTTCCGTACAAGACAAATCAAAAAAAAATCTTAGTCCACTAAGAATATTTATTCGTGGTGGAGTACTATAGTTAGCGCGGAAAGAGAAATATCCGTTTCGTATTTTTATAAGTATTATGGCAACACTTGAAGTTTTAATTACATTTTTTCCACAGTTATGGAGAATCGGGACAGCGGCGTAGCAGACGTTGAAATCGACCACCAGCAATGCCTGGACCACGTCCACATGCACGGGTAACATTAATTTATGATTTCGAAATAACACGTTAAACGCCACGGGCATCCCGGTGATTCAAATGATTTTTTTTTTATAAAAGAGTTTTGCAAAATAGTTTCGGTGTATATCATTAAAATTAAAAAAAAAAAAAACATTAAATTAAAAAATATTACAAAAAAAAGACTTTTTGTAAATTTTCATATTTCTTTTATGGCGTTTAACTTCTGAAATCAAATCCGTCGATGTTTGTTTGTTTGTTCGGGCTTCACACAAAAACCAGCGGGTAGATTTTGGTTAATCTTAAATGTACTAGTCTTAAATATACTATTGAAGATACAGCATGATCCCTATTTTAGTAGCCGCCGTTAAGGTACGAGAGGTCATGTAAAAGTGGTTCTTTGGCATTTTATATAAATCTATGATTGTGTCGGTATTTCCCATGTAGCGGAAAACCGACATTCACACGGGCGGAGTCACGGGCAAAAGCTATTGTATAATAATTTTATATCTTAACATACAAACAAACATACATACACTCAGGTCGTTATCCCATAAAGGTAGACAGAGATCACGGTTCGCCACATGATACACCTCTCTCATTTCATTCATGATGATGATACTGACATACCTCTCTCATCTCACCCACATACATACATATTTTCATACACTTTCATCGATTAAGGGCGCTACGAACTTGGCCTTTATATCTTCACACACTATAAGCGGCGCGGGTAAAATACCTGTCTCGAGAACTGCTGTCTGTTAGCGGACTCGGTATTTTTACCTATTTGAATGTGCTTCTAATACATTATAAACTATAAATTGTCGTGATTTTTATCAAATTTTATTGAAATATGTCAATGTATAGATTTCAAACGCGCAATTTTTCTCGAATTTTGCCCACAACACGCAGCAGCTGTTTCTTTTTGTGTACTCACCCAAAACGTGTCACTATTTGTGGTGCCCAGCGTGGTGGTCCCCCCGCCGCCAGCGTGCCCGGCTCCCGCCGCGCCCCCCAGGCTGTCGCAGAACCCGCCGCCCACCAGTATCATCAAGCGGAATGTGCTCAGCAACTCGCTCGTGGACATCAACGACCCCGGTAAGGTTCCTCTTAGTTTATTTGATCCCTTGATTTGACATATCGGTTATCCAATAGAACAGTCTGTAATTACATTTATACAATTTATCAGAAGTGTTTCAGTTTATAATTTGATTATACATTGGTAGTGGTTATAGACACGACTCACTATCGAAAGGTCGCGGGTTCGACTCGGTCCCGTACCACTGAGTTTTCTAATTCATGTATGGTCTATATTGTAGACACCAATGTACTCAATGGAGAAGGAAAACTTCGCGAGGAAACCTGCATGCTCGCATGGGTGTGTGAAGTCTACCAATCGACACTAGGTCAGCGTGGTAGACTACGGTCTAATCCCCTTCCTGCTCCGAAGAGATTTATGCTCTTGTAGTGGGGACGAATATGAACTCGGGATGATGGATGATTATAAGCCCATTTTTTAAATCATATCGATTATCATATTTCCTATTTTTTTTTATTCATAATAAAGCACATTCTCGAGAAAATTCATATTAAACAACAAATCATACAAAATTTAAACTTTTTTGCAATTATGTTATTATTCTACTGGATGAGCGGTGTGGCGCCCGCATAACAATAGCACCGCTCTGTTTCTTCCTGCCGGTGCTGTGAGAACCCGCCGGGGGGATAATATTAGGACAGTGGGCAAACGGAGCGTTATGCTGCGATTCAACCGACGTGCACCGTGGTCTCCGAGACACCTACAGGTCGTAGAGATACTTTTAATGGAAGATGTGCACTTGCAGCAGAGGTCTTTCACGGGCTGGTGGTGGTGAAACTTTGAAGACTACTTAGTTGGGATTTGAGTCAATTTCTGGCCAATACAATACTTATACCTAATCTGAGTATTAGATGAGTTAATTGCAACGTCTAGCTAAAAATAACCTGCGTGTTCCGGAATTCACGTAAAATTGGGGTCTGAATGTCACTTTGCTGTGTGGCGCCGGCATGATAATAGCGTCACTCGATCACTTTCCGTGGATGTTGTGCGAACCAGCTGAGGGTTGTACTAAGATAACGGGCAACAGCGTTATTCTATTATTCGATCAAAACCTACTGCGATCTCGAAGACAGCCGCCAAGCGTGGAGATTTTAGCAAATCCCTCCTTTTTAAGGTGGATGCCCATGTCCAGCAGTGGACTTCCGCGGGCTGATGGCGATGAATATCATTAATTGTCTTGAGAGTTTTTGGGAGGCTGCAGGGATGCTGTAAGAGGGCAATCGGTCATCAGAACTTGCCGCGCAACGAAAGCCTGCAATAACAGCGGACTTTTAAATCGTAACACCACTAATGTATAGAAGGTCTTCTGTCGTTCAGTGGAGATCTATAAAGGTTCCGGCTAAATGATCACGGTGGTTATAACAAATTCTCTGTTTTGAATGTGGAGGTCTATTTCATCAGGCTGACGATTCGATTCGATAAGGTATCGATATGTTCCAGTGGCGCTAGCTGCGGAGCGGCTGCAGCGGCGAGGGTCCGTGGGCTCCCTGGACAGCGGCATGTCCGTGTCGTTCCAGCAGGGCAGCCGCACCGCGCTGCACGCCACCTCCCCCAGACACCCCACCGACCAGCGCTCGCCCGGTGGTAACTACAAATTTGTACTTTTTATATATTTTTTTATCTCAATTGTCAGGAGTAGCAGCGTATCTATATTAGAATCTGAACAGAAGGTATATCAACAAGTATTGGAACTTGTATAAATATTGGTAGTAATAGTCATTTAATTTTGGCATCAAGTGGACTGCATGTTCATTTCCTACATTCGCGGTCTAAGAAAAACAGAATCGCATATTCTGCGGTGCGTCAAGTCGGTAGACGTATAAGTTCGAAACAGATGCTTGGATATATCAAAGAAAATCTTAATACAGATTGGCGAGCAGAAAACATGTTGATGTGAGAAAATAAAAGTATAATATTTGATCTGTGTGGTGCCCTGTGGCGCTGGCATAATGATAGCGTCACTTAATCTTTCCCCGTGGATGCTCTGAGAATAAAGGATGTACCTACCAGGGTAATGGGCGGCAGCGTTGTCCTGCTGTTCACTCAAAACCCATACACTTAAACTGTTAAATGACAAATTTTCAAAAATCAAAGATATTTAAAAACAAATTACTTAGATCGACTAATTAAGGGCTTCTAAAACCATATCCGTCGATGTTTGTTTGTTTGTTGTTTCGGGCTTCACGCAAAAACCAGCGGGTAGCTTTTGGTTAAACCATTACCGTCTTAAACGTATTGCCCCGACTTAAATACTGCGGCATGTTTCATTAAAATCGGTCGGGTAGAATTAAAGATACTGCTTGATCCCTCTTTTAGTAGCCCCCGTTAAGGTACGAGAGCTCAAGTAAAAATGGTCCTAAGGCTATATCTATACTATTATAAAATTGTTAAATGTCAAATTTTCAAAAATCAAAGATATTTAAAAACAAACTACTCAGATTGACTAATTAAAGGCTTCTGAAATCAAATCCATCGATGTATGTTTGTTCGGGCTTTACGCAAAAATCAGCTGGTAGATTTTGGTTAGATATTAGTCTTAAAGATACTATTCCAACTTAAATACTGCGGCATGTTTCATCAAAATCGGTTCAGTAGAATTGTAGATACAGCTTGATCCCCGTTTTAGTAGCCGCCATTAAGGTATGAGAGATCAAGTAAAAGTGATTCTTAGGCTTTTTTTATATAAACATACAATGTATGATTGTGCCGGGATTTCCCATGTAGCAGAAAACCGACATTCACGCGGGCGGAGCCGCGGGCAAAAGCTAATATAATAATGATATAATATTCTCAACACTTTTATACACAAATTGTGCGTTGCATCAAGCGTGCAGAAAATTAATTTTTCAAATCAGATATAAAAAAATTGTGGAATCAAACATATACGGCACATAAACCAGACTGGTTAAAATTTCTAGGGTAGTCAGACACTACCGCAGAGTACATACATACACACAGAGAGAAACTAAATCAGTCCTAAGGTGATCCCGAAGACCTACAAATGTGTCGATGTAGGACACCTCGGAGTATTAGTCAGTCACTACTGACCCCCTACTACTAACCCCTGTCTGATATGCGCCGCAAGCTGCTCAATGTAGTGTTATACGTACACCATAAGCCCAACAGAATTATTTGCGCTGGTTTTAATCCATATTCTGTTCTATATCTGACATGAATGCAATTTGAACACGCGATAGTATGTGGGTTACGTCAAATCCTGGACACCCATCCGCCTCCCAGCCAGCTGCGTGATCAGCAAGCATGTATTCAACCATTTCGTTTGTTTTTAGATACGTGCTGACCGGGTGGATTATTTCTCTTTCCGATCCGAAGAAAAATCATTTGGTGTATGAACCAATGGCTTTTCTACAAAAATATGTAATAAATAATTTAGATCAGCTCAACATGGTGAAGGGAAACATGAGGAAATCACGGCTTAATTAATTTCGTACACGATAGCCCATAGCACTTTGTTAATAGTAAAATAAAATTTGTACTCTCACTTCGGTGAACTATCTGCGCATATCCACTCTACTGGAGGTATTTACGTGCATTTGTGCTATGCTGACGTACGTCACATGTATATACACGCTAGCAACACGTCTGCTCTCGCGCACGGCTCTCCTACAACTGCTGGTAAACTTTCCCTCGTCATACAACGCGAGCACGAGATAGTGTAGGTGATAGGGTACATAACACAGGTCTGCATAGTTTTATTCTTCAAAAGCTGAGAGTTATTCCCGAAACAATTTTCGGCTTCCATGACTCTCGAAGGAAAAATTGTAGTTCACCATTCTAAAATTGATTTCAAAGAAGAAGAGTATCATCTAGTTTATATAATTACTAAAATAAAGTTAAAATTTATCGTAGAGCTTGTACATAATGATGAAAGTGTCCCGTAACGACACTTTTTTGTGTACATAACCTCAAATATCTAAAATCTTAATGTGACGGGTCGATTCTGAGCTGGGATTCGCATTCGGCTTCGAAAATTATTTCAAAAATAACTTGCAACTTTCCAAGAACAACCAGTATATTTTTTTTTGTTAACTGTGTAATTGTTAAGATTAGTTTACGTACAGGTATAATCTACCTACCTATAATTGCTTATATACTAAAAACACGTTTTTCTTGTGGATAAAACTAGTTAACAGCACTATGCGTGTTTCCCTCAGGTCGTCTGTTCGGAGGCATCGGCGGTATATTTCCCGGACGAACTCGCAAGCTAAGCGCGTCCGGGATCCCGGACACCAAGCACGGACAAGTCGGAAAGAGCACCGAAGTGTAAATCAATGGATAACGACATCGGTTTGATTTATTCAGTTGACGAATAACGAAACTTCTTATTTGAAATCCTCAAACGTGATTGGATGAATTCAAATTTTTAACGGTTTTGAAATAAGTTCGGAAAACTTCGGGTAATGTCGATTGATTTTGATTAATATTTATGATATGGTGAAATTGATTAATTAATTGATTGCAGAATATAAATTCAATAAAATATTTCAATAAATATTTCATATTTTATAAATATATTTTAAGTTCAGCTACTTTATTTTCATAGTGCCATCTTTATTTCTGGAAATACACATTGATTATTACATTTATTTGATGATTAATATTTTTATATCACTTTTTTTACAAAAAATTATAATATTGCAGTATTAAGCCAATAAATAGACATTTTTAGGATAAAAGTATTTGTGTATATTCTGCAAAAAAAGAGAGAGAGACACGGTGTTTTACTGCCGTAGAAAAAGGGACAGCATCTCAAGCATAAAAATTAAATGCATATATGTTTATATTATTAATTATTAATTTAATATTTATATTATCGGCGGGTAATCTCACTTTGTATATTTCTACCGGCAAGTTAACTGCAGATGCATACATTTCTGTTAGCAAAATATATTTAAATTCTAAAACTTCAAGTTCTTTACTAAACTTTTTAATAATGCATGATGATCGAGAGTAGTTATTTAAGGCCTGAATTTAATTTCACTGCAGGCCTGTTGTCGTATAAGAAACATCCATTTGCTTATCGAATCGTAATTCTCTCATTGGACGCATTGAGACGTCATCGTGCTGTACTGAAATCGGTTACTTTTCAGGCTGTCTTCAAGGATCTGTATTATTCCTGTGGAATTAGGATTTGACGATTTCTTAGAAACACCCCTTCCGAATAGTTATGGATGTCTAGATTATGATTTCCATATCATATATTTCAACACTAGGGCTGTAATTGAAATTATAGGTCAAACATATTTACACACGTTGGTGCTAATTCTATTGTAACAGAACTTAACAAAATTCAGTCTCTCCCTATCTTTTTCTAGTCTCGAAAGCCAAAAAGAGATAGCAAACATTTGTAGCCAGTACCGACCTACCTTTCTGATACACGGTTCAAGAAATGTTGCGTTTATTGCCTATTTTTAGTCCATATGTTCCGAGGTCGCTTCTAAATCTTATAATTTTGACGTGTCTAAACGAAATTGACAGCACCAAAATTGTAGCTATCTCGTTTTGGCGTTTGATATTAAAAAAAAATAGGGAAAGGCTAAATTTAGTTAAGTTCTGTTACCGCAGAATTGCCACCATTATATACTATATATAATTTAGCAACGGCTAATACGGATATGTACACGTATACTGTGTTATTTGCGTAGCAAATTATTCAGTGAAGTTCATATTAATAAATGGATTATGATGCAATCCTATTGTGGTTTCGAATGAATCAACAATTGGGTCCATGTTTTGAGTATAAAAAAACGTTTTAAACTGATATAGTTATTGGTAGACATTGCCGTCATTCATTCTATAATATTTTCAATAGTCCGACCGATAATAATGATATATTAACTGCTCTGTAACTGATAACTATTGATATATATATATATATAT
>WUAW01015878.1:5287-15768 GCA_017165845.1 Thaumetopoea pityocampa | reverse complement strand
TTACACAGTGAGTGGTACATAGTGCGCGGTACACAGTGCGCGGTACACAGTGCGCAGTACACAGTGCTCGGTACATAGTGCACAGTACACGGTGCACAGTACATAGTCCACATTACACAGTGCGCGGTACACAGTGCACGGTACACAACACACAGTACACAGTGCACGCTACATAGTGCACTGTGTACCGTGTTCCGTGTGCACAGTTACTTAGTAGATGAACTGTGATTTGTTATCATTACGACACGACGTTATCGCGAGCAGAGCCGCAGGTTTTAGTTAGTTATATCTAGACATCGAAAAGCCCCACTGTAACTTTTGATAAGAACATGACTTAATACGATAATTATTAATCATAGACAGGTTGGTTACGCAAGACTCGCGAGACTCTGCAGCAGGGCCGAGACTGGATGTACGAGAGCAATACCGGTCGGAAGACCCGATTTACCGGCGCAACATCACAGTGGTACGGGTGCAGCCGCGCGCGCGCACACACCTCGCGTCCCATTTTGTGTAAATTGGTTAAATGTGGTCTCTGGGAGGTTGTCTGTGAGAGACGTGGTGCGTGCGCCCCCCCCCCTCCCCCCCCGCGACCTTACGAAACGCGATCCAATTCTGCTACAGGTGACGTCGCCTCGTGAAAGTTCATTTCGATTGCGTCATTCGATTATTCCGCTTATTTATTATATTTATTCGGCTTCAGATCATATTCCCGGCCCTGCACAACATATACACTCGGCGCCGGAGACGTGCTGCGTCGCCAGGCCGGGGCGCCCCCCTCCCCCCGCCCGGCGCCGGTCGCTCGCGGTCGGCGTCTGGTTGTCAGACTCTGTCCACTTGTGTTTATTTTGTTAACTATCAACAGCAGCACTACTTCGCTATGGGGCAGCGTTCAAAGGAGCGCCGCCGGCCGGTCAGCGCGCGCCGGCCAGCGCGTGGCGCACACGCCGGCGCCGCGCGCTGCCTTCGCCGCTGCACACTGTGTGCGTGCGTGCGTGTGTGTGTGTGTGTGCGTGTGCGTGTGCGTGTGCTTGTGTGTATGTGCGTGTGTGTGCGCGTATGTGTGCGTGTGTGTATATGTGTGTTTGTGTGTGCGTGTGTCCTCGGTCCCTTTACAATGCCCACTGGCGTCCAACGCCCACGCGTGGCGGTCACATACAGACGACGACTCGGTCACAAGGGCCCGTGCGCGCCCTTTGCGGCGGTGTGTGAGCGCGTCCGCGCCCCGGCCGCTGCCCACTCTCTGACCTCTGCGTATAAAGATTTTTATTATAATCTGTTGTAACGCGTTGCGTATAAAATATGTGTAAGCAGATAGTTAATTGCGGCGCGCAGGTCGCGTTACGTCACGCGCGGAGCGGCGACTGATGAGATGAGGCGGCCGGCGGCGCGTTGCGCAACCGCGCGCCGCTGTCGCAAGCGCCTCGCATTATCATTATATGGCGGGCTACTTAGAGCGGCCCTCGCCCCGCCGCGCTCACGGAATATGTGTCTAATGTCAGTTCAGCGACCCCCCCCCCCCCCCCGGTGCATCGGGGTGCGCGCGGCCGGAGCACACCGATCATTTCTTATAATGTGCAGTTCCGTGCGCATTGACACCGCGCCCCACGCTACGCGGTCGACAGCGGAAGCTCGGTTGTGCGACACGCGAGTCCCCGGTGAGGGCGCTGGTGCACTAGAGTAACGCGTCGACCGCGATCACTACGCGACGACGAGGCTCGCCGCGCGACATCACACGCGACAGTCCCGACCGTGCGGGCCCGCTGGTTGCTCGTAAACACACGTTTATAATCATGCTGGTCGGTGCGCCGCGAGCCGCTCCGTTACCTAACATTCGTGTGGTAAAAGTGAGCGCGAAGCACCGCCCGGCGGCGCCCGCTGCGGCTGCACGCGGCGCGCCGGGCACCGGGAGCGGCGCGGGGCGCGGGGCGCGTGGGCCTCCTCGTCCACACCACCTCCCATTATGTATTGTGTTTACGAGCGCCCTTCACATCCGGCATTTCGACCAGCGGTCAATATTATTATCCTCGATGACCGCGGCCGCACCGGGGGGAGGGGGCGGGGAGAGAGAGCCACCAATAAAAAACTTTTTACAACTTTGAAATTACATGTACCACCGGTCCAACTCGCCCCGCCCGCGCCGCGCGCCCGTCAGACGTGCGTCGGACGCATATGTGTGTGTGTGTGTGCGCGTATGTGTGTGTGTGTGTTTGTATGTGTGTGTGTGTATGTGTGTGTGTGTATTTTACTTGTTGATATTTATTGTTCCTGTGTTGATAAGTTGTTGTCGTTGATGAGCACGTCGGTCGGAACACAGCGCGAAGCGCACGAGCTGAGAGTGCGGCGGTGTGCGCCGCGGACGAGCCGCACGTTCACTTTGATCACACGTAATAACTGAGAGGAGCTAGTTTAAAATAAGTAATGTGTGAAAAAATACGGAAATGCTTTTCTTAAGCCGCAGCGAGTTTACCGCACGCGTACCCGTCGGTCAGTGGTCCCGTAGTACCCGCGCAGTGCGCGCCGAACGCGTACCCGCCGGTCAGTGGTCCCGTAGTACCCGCGCAGTGCGCGCAGTGCGCGCCGAACGCGTACCCGTCGGTCAGTGGTCCCGCAGTACCCGCGCAGTGCGCGCCGAACGCGCTGCGCGGATCTCCGATCCCGATCTCTGATCGCGTGTTGGGTCGCCGTGTGCGAGTGTCTGTCACCTACGTTGGATCACCGCGGCACCGGGGCTGTGCGCCCCGCGCCATGCAGGACGCCGTTCACTTCATCACCCGCAGTCGCTCTCCTTTCGAAACACTTCACAACTTCCATTTCTTAAATTATAGTTCCCACGTTACACAACCTCATTCACTTGATCCATTCTAACATCGTCTATAACGACGTGACATCACGGCGTCATCAGCAACGTTAAGCCGCGGGTGATTGCGGGTCCTGAAGGTGGTACCCGGCACAGAAATAATCTTCATAAAACGTTTAAATTAGCACGAGATAATGAAATCTGAAGAACGACTTCTAGATATAAAAATTAGCGTATTTTTATAAATATTAAAAAGGATTATGATAAAACTAAAATTAAAATAAATCTGTTAACAATAGAAAACAACGTTGAGTGCAATCAATAATATAACTAATAGGAATAAAACTAAAGAAAACAAAACTATCTTATGACCACGTCAACGTCACCGCAAGATTGTGGCAGCAACTGTCACATTGATGTGTGACGTAGACACAGTTGATGAGTGTTCCGCCGACACAGGAACATCTCTTGCAGACGTGTGAAGCGTGGGCGTGAAGCAACAGCCTGCAGAGATCAATAGTGTACACTGTGCACAACCTGGCAAGTTTACAGACTAACGAAGATGAGGTATCAAATACAAAGCCTATACGTAGTAGTTGTGCAGTCGTGTGGGACGTAATTCCATGTAATCTTTTAAAAGAGCATGAGGACACGTTGACCCCCACTAACATACATGTATTTGTGAGCTAGCTCTCTCATCAGGTATAATTCCGAAGGCGCTCAAAGGTCAATCATACATCGTATTTACAAAGGTGGGGACAGAAACAGTGTCAATAACTGCAAGCCTATATCTACACTGTCTGCCGCATCTAAACCACTAGAACGAATCATGAATAATAGGCTTATGCGTACCTAGGTAGGTTTAACATCCCTTCACCGATACAATATGGCTATCGATCAGCGAAATCTACATCCGCTGCGGCTCGTGATGTAACGAACTTTGAAGTCAGTAACGTGAACAGCGAGTGACAAGTTTTACGTATACTTTTGGATGTCGCTAACGCCTTCAACACTCTCCGTGCTTGTTCTGATTCGAAAAATGAAAAACATTGGGACAAGCTGAGGCTTTATGAGAAAGTGACCAAACTTTTGCTTCTCCCAGGTATACCTATGGATTTCCTTGTGTTAGAGAAAAGTATTCGATACAACTAAATCTTTTTCGAAACATACCCTTAACGAACCCATACTGATGTAATTTATTCTGTTTCCTCTATATTTTCGTAAAACACCTTCATTACTTTCCCATACTTCGTTCTATGGCAAACATGACGTGTCGGATGCCAAACTACGATACCGCCATTTTTATAAGGTTCAAAAGCGTTAAAGTTCCCCATTGCGTCCCCACGAAAGGGAAGAAAAGGAAATAGGGCGAGGTAGGAAAGGTGTACTGAGCAAGGAATATGGAATTTGGGAAAAGGACTTAGGATACTACTATCTCGGAAGGAGTAGGAAGAGACAGTAGTAGCTCGGGGGGCCGGGAGTCAGTCGGCGGCGGACTCGCTTTTTTTACATACTAACTGTTGCCCGCTGCTCCGCTCGCGTGCACTTCCCATCTACTCAAAACCCCTCCCGCGCGTGCGCCATAATTTTTTCGTAATCGTATTGCTTTTCGACTTGCTAGACAAACCTTGTATTAGTTCGCCTAATTAATATAGATCATATAAATACGAGTATAATATATAGCTCATAGCGGTCAAGAATAACGTAGCTGTCTACCAGTGATTTTTTTTGAACTGGATTATTAGTTTCTGAGATTACCCCCTACGTACAAACAGACACAAATAACTTTACATCTTTATAATATTGGTGTAGGTGTGCACGGCTCGTGGCACCACGCGCGGCGCGCGGCGGCGCAGGCGCACGGTGCTCGGCGCCGCTCGTCCGCGGCTGTCCGCTCCCAGCTGTAACGCTAGTAAAGTGGTACAATTTCGGTTGTAGTACTAATACTACGGGTCCAACAGTGGTCGCCACGCACCGCGCGCCGCGAGCCGCCGACCAGCCCGCGGCGCGTGCACACAGGCGAGGAGCGACGGCCGATCGCCACAATTTTACTGCAACTGTAGGTGGTTGGACGGTCTGCGGCCGTGCGTGCGTGCGCGCGTGACGCGCAGGAGCGCTGCGCCACGCGAGTGACGGGCGGACGCTTCTGTCGAGCGGCGTGCGCCGGTGTCGGCCCAGGGTCCGCGCGCCGCGACGTGTGGCGGAGGTGGTGCGGCCGGGCCTCGTCTCGTTGGGTAACGTGATTATGTGCGTTGTGACATAATGTCCGCCTCTCCGAAATATTGGAGCGCCTCGTGTCTTGATACGAACCGGCGCGAGGCGTGCGCCCGCGGCGCACCGGCGGCCGCTCGCTACTTTCAAAAGCTGATGTATAGCTGCGAAACGTGCGCGACCTCGCCCGACACCGAATTAAGGTTAATCTGTCTCAGCGGTTGTTTAATAACACGCGTAACAGCGCGCGTCACACGACAGCCGCCCGCGCCGCGCGGCCACCGGCACGTCCACCCGCAACCCTCGTCGGAGGCGCTTACCACCGCTCGGGGACGGTCCAGCCGTTCGAAGGCCTGGGACAAACGAACGCACGTCCGAGGGGGTCGCGCACACGACGAACCCGTCCAGATGTTTTTTAATTCTACAAGTAATTGTAGTCGGTAGTCATGGACTACGAGGATCGCACTGAAAGTTTAAAAAAAATCAAAAACGTAATGATGTAGGAACCTGTTAATATTTTTGTTATTTTTGAAGATGTCTCTGTTTCTTTCTCAGTACCGTCACGAACGATGGAACCACTGACTGAAGCAGTGAGCCCGCTCTGTCTTATGGGTCTCCTCCACTTTTTTGAATGCAGCCACGGTATCTTACATGAAGCGAATTCTTTTGAGTTTGTCTTTTATTTCGGAAAATAAATAAAAGTCGCAAGGTCGGGACTGGGAGGAGAATGACTTACTAATTCCACACCTCCTGTAGACAAACATTCGATTACCCATCTGGCGGAGTGCGCTGGAGGGTTATCGTGACCGCGGAGGATCCTGCTTCTTGGACACTGTTGCCGAACAGTTTCCAAGACAACCGGTGATTAACTACTATTATAACATACCAATATGTAGTAATAGTCCTTTCATCCTCTCGCTCAATGGTTGCGAAGTGCCCCGTCCGTCCACAGAGTGAGGCAATCGTCTTTATTCCTTGACTTCTGCTTTATATCTGTTGGCAAACCTCCGACTGGAAACATACATTGGGCAGATTGTCTTCTGATTTCGGGCTCGTAAAAAATATATCCAGCTTATACCTGTGATGGTGCCAAACACAGCACTCGAGTCGCTTCCGTTACCGCGGCACCAGCCCAAACGACATCGTTTTGATCTTTCATCAAATTATGAGGTATCCGTCTGGTGCAGAGCTCGCTGTCTGTTTCTGCACTTGACTCGTATCAATACCTGAACTTGCCCGAGTCTGTTGATATGTCACAGTTTTATAAGCTTCTGTCATTAGCCGCACACCATTCGCGATATCTTCAGTGGTCGCCGCAGAAGGACGCCCTCCGCGCAAGTCATCAGTGAGGTCCAGACTCGTAAAACATAGCGTACTATATATTGTACCTTTATATTGTAACACCTAAGTTTGACAAATAAAATTGATCGATCGATTGACTGACACGCACTTTTCAAATTGCCGCCAATTTATAAAAATAAATGACATGTGAATTCAATGTAAAACAACAGCTTCTCAGAATTTTTATTCGAAAATTAAATGAATTGGTGTCAAACTTGTCTTACTGGCCAATTCTAAAAACTTTCGATGCGACCTTCATAATTTCCAGAGTTAACTGGTCCCAACTTCCTTGTAACGCTTTTGTGAGCATTCACTTTCCTTATATGGAACAGGATAAAATTCTAGGTATTATATATAATTGATCAAAATCTTTCTTAAAACCACAAGTAAAAGAGGAAAATTGTTAACTTTATGCGTCAGCGGGATCTTTTTATTTATCAGAAGTATACATACGGGTTACAACAAAACAAAAACAGAATACAATGTACCAATTACGGGTCCAGGCAGTCACCCAAGACAACGTATTGTTACGGGTCCGCGGTAAATTAAACGCCGCTGGCGTAACAAAGTCAATTTATGTATACAGAAAGAAGTATCCGAATCGCAGAGTGCAATCAGTAACCATCGTTCAAGCAAATACTCGTCGAAGCTTCCGTAAATAACCTTTTCCAATCGCAGAGTAAGTTTCAGTAACCGTAGTACACGCAGGTATTCGTCCAAGTTTTCCTTTCGCCTTTGTTCGCTCCGAATTGCTCCGATCGCTAGTTGTAAACTGACTGTCCGCTGCGAGTGTGTCACGTCTATTTATAGTCCGAGCCCAGGCTTCGAGAATAAATGGGAACCCGCTGGAAACCGTGGGAAAATACGGCGCAAACACGACGTGCATAATAAAAAGTCCCACCGTCAGTGGATTTTCGACCTTATATCGTCGCTATACGGTTCGTTACAAGATATACGTTAGCTTTAGGTATCTCGACCGGTTACCGCCCACGCGTGCTAAAAACAGGGTCAATGAACCGCGCATCACAGTATATAGGATGATTAAATTTTACAAGTAACTAAATTAATAAATAAAAAACGAAAGATTGTGTAACAGTGTCCAAAATACGAAGATGGAGTTGGGTGTTGCTAAACATATAGGTATAGCTAAGACGACGGAGCTTCCTTAGTTTTACACTTGACATCCCGTTTAGGTGCAGAGCGCGGCGGTCCGCAGACGTCCGACCGAGTTTGTGTGCACAAGTAGCCCTATTTATAATCTACACATCCTCACAAATCGTGTTAATATTAATTATTGAAAGTAACTGAGGGGTATCGATTCGAGAGTGCAAAATTTTATGTAAATACTAGCTGCGCCCGCGACTCCATTCGCGTGGGCATTCGGTAAGAGCGAAATTATACATAAATTATTTTCTCCGATCTTAATAAAAATGAATGATAAATGTGAAACAAACATCAAATGATAGAGGAAGCTTGCCACAATGCAGCATTAATAACAGCACTCAAATCGGTTTAGCCGTTTCTGAGATTAGCGTGCACAAAGGCACAGACAAACAGAAAATCAGAGACAAAATTTCTGAAAACTATATTTTTGGCTCCGGTAACAGGTACAATCTGTATGATTGTTTTTTTTTTTTTGAAAAAATATTCATTGTACAGACACGGCTCGTTTACGAATTTATTATATGTATAGATGTGTTCCTTGTGTTCATATAAACTTGCGGTCATCGTTTTAAGAAAAACAGTTAACAAAAGTTTTAACTAAATCGACCGAAGCGCGTTTCTAGAATATCGCGTATTATTTCAATTGATTTTATTGTTTGTGGATTGATTGGAATGAAGCAAACATTAAATGTTACAGGAAGCTTGCCACAATGCAACAGTGAAAACCGCATTCAAATCGGTTCAGCCGTTTCTGAGATTAGCGTGCACAAACAAACAGACAAAATTTGAAAAAACTATATTTGGCTTTGGTAACATAAGTTCAACTTGTATGGATGGTTTTTTTGAAAAAATATTCATTGTACAGACATGGCTCGTTTACGATTTTATTATATGTATGTATAGGTATAGATAAGCGATCAGCGTGTTGTCGACGCAGCGCCAGTCGGTGAGGGAAATGGCCGCAGCAAGTCATCGCGAGAGAGCCGACGGGTGCGCCGCCCGCCGGCGACACAGCACCTTGACACACGCCGAATGCGGTGCATGTTGACATTAAGAACAGCACAGAATGGAGACCATATAATCATTACGAAAATTGCGCAATTATTGTCCCACCTCCACCCAAATTGTACCCGCAGTCTCTCCTTCCTATTCTTAATAATGCGGATGCCAGTTATTTGAATGTAACGAGAGGCCAACTGAATAAGTTTGAGCGGCTCCAACACTTCTGCGTCGGATTTATGTTTAGTCTTCGTACATATGACCGCGCCTTAGGAGCCCGCGCCGAGCTCAGGCGACTTCCAATTCACTTTCGGTGAAATTCTTATATTTTACTCGGCTCTTTTTACACTCTCCTTACAAATACTTTTCTCTCTTATTTAAAACTAGCTTTTGCCTGCGACTTAGTCAATGTCGGTTGTTAACTATATGGGAAATCCCGAAAGAATTACATTTACATAAAAAGCCTCACGTCCACTTTTGCTTGAGCTTTCGTACATTAATAGCAGCTACTAAAACAGGGATCCAGCTGTACCTTCAATTCTAGTGGACTGATTTTGATGAAACATGCCGCAGTATTAAAGTCGAAATAGTATCTCTAAGACTGTAACAGTTTGATCAAAATCTATCAGCTGATTCTTTTCATAAAGCTCGAACAAACAAACAAACATCGACGGATTTCGTTTCAGAAGCCCTTAATCAGACGATCTGAGTTTTTTTCTTAAATATCTTTTACAAAACTTGACATTTAGTAGTTTTATAATAGTATTTTATAAAAGCCCCTTGAGATCGGCAGAAGATTTAATGTTGTGAACGCCCGTTCACCATCGTTTTGTGCAGCGAGCTGTCGCCGGCGCACTCGTGCCGCGTGCCGCGCGCGCATCGTTTTAACATCACTTCGCGCACAGCACACGACTATGACAGTTACGTTGTATCGTTGTATCGCGAGCACTTCCTTACACACATATTGTATAATATAAGTCACGGCTCACGCGGCCGTGTACTATTATTTATTTATTGTGACTGCGTATTGTAAGAGTCGAGCACAATTTGTTTCGCGTATTATTACTATCGGTTTTAATCTACCTAATAGTTAATTACGGAATTCGGGCTGCCGCCATATTGTATTTGCACGGTCCTGTCCGTACAACGGTTGTCTGGAAGGCATCGCGGTGCGCGGCGGGTGCGCGGCGGGTCCGCGGCGGGCCCGCGCCGGGCGAGCGGACGGCGCCGCGTCTCCGCGGGCCGGCCGCTCGCGCCGCGCGGGTAATGCTTCCTAAATGCAAAAAAACATACATGCGTACCTGCCGTCCGATTACTAAAGGGCCATTAAGTGAATGAGCCTAATTATGAGTTGTGGGCAAAAATGTAGGCGATAATGTCCCCCGACACTGAGAAGACACACGGCTATATTTAATAGACCAAGTTACTTGTTTGTTGTTAAGCTTTCATTTTATGGGTTTTAGGAGTGCTAAGTTTAATAATATTGTTTTAAATAAAGTTTATATACATATATTTATAAACTGACATTACCGTATTTAAAGGATAAATGATCACAAAAGTAACGCAGTTTGCCGAGTGCAGTCTCCAGATCTTGAAGCTAAATAAAGATAGAAAATCTGACTCGGACTGATTGACAGAGAATAAGATACTCTCTCACTACTACGTGAAAGAGCATCTTTTTCTCTTGACCTTTTTGGAACAAGTCTTTGATACGGTCAAGGTAAGTTTTCCTGGGCGCCCTCTTCCGACACTTCCACTCACATTTGCCCGGTATATTCGCTTCGTCAATCGAATCTCACTCATTCTTTAATTCTTTATTGTACCAAACACAAAAATATGGTTATTAAAAATAAATGTACAAAGGCGAGCTTAACCCACAATTGAGTGTTCTACCGGCGAACCTTTGATATTTGAAAGATGCGGCAGTCCTTGTGAGGGTATAAAGTACAACAGACGTAAAATAAAC
>WUAW01015877.1:21506-33660 GCA_017165845.1 Thaumetopoea pityocampa | reverse complement strand
TGTATAGATTAAGAGGCGAGTTAAGTGCTTTCGGGTATTTTTTTATTTTATTGAGATATACGTTCTTCATTGGGATCACATTCTTCCATGATAGTCAAAAATTTGTCAAGATGATTAAAAAGTTGAATTTCTTAAAATGTGCGAAATAGCGAATTGTGCGAAAGTCGAAGGCCACCTGTATTATTAAACCATCAATGTGTAAAATTTAGCAATACTCACACAAAGCCCAATTCGACAAAGGAAAATAACAGAGGTACCGATAAACCAAGCTGTGTTAATCCTTTCGATGATCAAAAATTTCTTGCATATTACTTCATTCCGAATGAACCTCTATCGTTACATTTATAAGACTAATGAGACATATCGTCGGTGTAGGTGGACAACTAAATAACTGCCAGTTGATCAAATGGCAGTTATTTAGCTGTGTATCAATATGTAGGACGAGTGGGATGAAAAAAAAACATTTTTTTTTCTTTTATCCTATTATAATAAATAAATTGATCACCTGAAGTGTTAGAAATATAACCAGCCTCTTTTATTTTCTTTATAAAATCCGTCTCGAAAGGGAATAACTTGTTAATCGATGAAAGTATATGAAAAGATGTATGGATGTGGATGAAGCGAGAGAGGTGTGTCAGGATCGTAGTATGTGGCAAACTGTGGTCTCTGTCTACACTTATGAGCTACCGGCGTGAGTGTATGTAAAATGACTTATCGAAAAATAAATACAGAACCGCCAAAATAAATTACATTTTAGATTTTCGATCACAATAGTACAACAACTTCCTAATAGTATCTAATATAATAGTACAAGGGCTTCCTAATACTATCTAATATAATAGTACAAGGGCTTCCTAATAGTATCTAATATAATAGTACAAGGGCTTCCTAATAGTATCTAATATAATAGTACAAGGGCTTCCTAATAGTATCTAATATAATAGTACAAGGGCTTCCTAATAATATTTCATATAATAGTACACGGGCTTCCTAATAGTATCTAATATAATAGTACAAGGGCTTCCTAATAGTATCTAATATAATAGTACAAGGGCTTCATAATAGTACAAGGGCTTCCTAATATTACAAATAGCAAAAATTTTAAGGTTGCTTATTAAAATAAAATGTAACATTATACTGCACTACCGAACCGCCCCGGTTTCACACGAATGCAATTTACTAATGTGGCGTCATTTAGATTTAAAATGCACCAAATATTTAAGTATCTGATCGATTTAGTAATCCATATAATTTTTATCCAATTAATATATGCTTTTTCATTTGAATGGTGAAAACCGCATGAAATTCCGTTGCGTAGTTTAGAAGAACTAACCAAATAAATAGAGACAGATGCGGATAGCAAGTTTATTTTACATTACTTAGATATAATGTCGAAAGGAATATTAATTAACTTGTCGAAAACTTTTATCTCAATAAGATAAAACCTCTTTCAATGCACTATCAGTTTAAGGAATTGCCTTATACATTCTCTGCGCTAAAGCCTACGTCTAATCTTCAGATTGCTCAAGACAATGGTCGACCCATGTTGCTTGGAAGACTGGTGTGCGACGACTCTGTAGGAATTGGACAGCGAGGTCGGCTGAAGCATCTCCTCATACCGCAGTTGAGAAATACCAGTTTGCTTCTGTGGTTTATATGGTATGTAGCCATTGATTGTTAATGGTGTAAATTCTACTGTAATGCAACTAAATGTAAGCTCTCCCTATCTTTTTCTAATGCCAAACGCCAAAACGAGATAACAACAATTTTGGCGCTTTCGCTTGTTTAGATACGTCAAAATTAAGTTCTACATATCAATTTTAATGTGACTTCGGAACGTGCCGATTAAAGATACGCAAAAACGCATTTTTATACCTATTGACAGAAATGTAGGTTGGTACTCGGTAAAACTGGTTGCTATCTCGTTTTGATGTTTGACATTAGAAAAAGATATCGAAAGCCTAAGTTTAGTTGAGTTACATCAGAATTGGCATTAATACACATGTATATTGTACATTTCCGTGAAATGTTTTAACTATTTAGCTTTTGTTACTATAAATGATTTTGTAATTTTTAATTCTTAACACACTCACTACCGGTCACATAAGGATGTATTGATAGTTATTGGTTTTGCCATAGAAATAGGTTTTCACGAAGTCCATTTACAAATTATAACATTTTCTCACGCGAACGCGTGACTGGCTACTGACATAATTCTCCATAACAATGTTAAAAGGGCTGTTACGAAAAAGCGTCGTCAGTGCATTTTAGAACGTTGAAAATCAGTTATTATTCAATTCTCCACACCACACGCAGCCGCGTGATTGACTTCTTAGCGTTAGCGCCACATCACGCGCCGGCGCATGATCGCAAGCGAAAGTGTTAAACGATATTTCTAGTTTATCCCAGGGCCCAGCACTCTTCAATGATGTATATTATATAACAATATACATATTTTGCTAATATTTCGTAAAAGTGATTCTAAGTGGTCAGAGAAAAAGTATTTTCATATTTTGTACGTATTGTTTTGTAATTATATCTCTTTTCTTGTATTGTTTGTTTCTGGCCGATTTTAATATCACAAAAAAAAGTTACATTTAAAAAAAAAGAAAAACTGTTTCCCGCCATTTTTCTATTGTTAGAAAGGATGAATTAGATTCGATTGACGAAACGAATATACCGGGCAATGAATGGAAGTATCGGAAGAGTGCGCCCAGGAAAATCTTACTTTGGTCAAATCAACAACTTGTTTCAAAAAGGTCAAGTTCGTAGCACCCTTAATCGACGAAAGTATATGAAAAGATGTATGGATGTGGATGAGGCGAGAGAGGTGTATCAGAATCGTAGTGTGTGCCAAACTGTGCCTACCCTTATGGGACACCAGCATGAGTGTATGTTATGTATCTATAATATACTTATTATTTGTTACTCCTTAAGTCACTCTCAAACCCACTTGGCCTTATTAATAAAAATATTTATACCTGGTTTAAGCTAATCTGTAGTTTGTCCCTTTCTATATCATTACAAATTTATTAAGACTGAAAGGGACAAACCGTAGATTAGCTAAATCAGGTTTAGTCCGTGTTTATTAATAAGACTGTTAATGTTTACATTAAAAATGTAAAGAGTGTTTGCCAAAGGTCATCGTCATAAGCCCATGGAAGTCCACTTCCAAGGAATTTGCCTTAATGTCCACGCTTGGCAGACGTCTTGGAGACTGCAGTAGATTGTGATTGAATAACTGGATAACACTGCTACCTGTTATCCTGGTACATCTCTTAACAAGTTCTCAGGAAGATATATAGTGACGCTATTATTATGCTGTCACCACACATTGTGACAATAATCATTTACATACATACATACAATCACGCCTTTTTCCCTGGTCCTCCGGCGGGGAATCGAACTCCGGTCTCCCGCCTGACCAGGGTATACTGACCACTATACTACCGAAGAATTGGGGTAGGCAGAGACCACTTCTTTCAACTTGCTACGAGCAGTGACCATCCGTGACCCACTGTTCGCATATTCATTTATCCTGTATATAATTCGTTTCTCAATTCCTGTTTTGTTTATCAGTGAAATAATATGATACGGCAGGATGTCGTGCGCGTTCTGCTACTACGGACTAGTGCTGATGACCACGGAGCTGTTCGAGACCGAAGCGAACGCACCGCCGGGGCCCTGCGCCGCCGACTGCCGCCCGCTGCAAACCACCGACTACATGGACCTGCTGTGGACTACGCTCGCCGAGTTCCCCGGTCAGTCATGGCCCGTCACTGTAGCCATCATCTACATATCTTAATGCCAACTACTACCGACCACGCTTCTTAAGTACCCTAGTCAGTCGCTGCCTACCAAACTAACTAGTTCCATAGTTCCCCTATCAGTCACGGCCTGTCACTATAGCCATCATCTGCATTACAACAGACTCAGATCACACTCATTGGTTCCCCTAGTCAGTTGCTACCTACCAATATAACTAGTTCCATAGTTCTCCAGTCAGTCACGGCCTGTCTCTATAGCCATCATCTGCATTCCAACAGACTCAAATCACGGTCATTGAGCCCCCTAGTCAGTCGCCGCCTACCACTATAACTAGTTCCATAGTTCTCCGATCAGTCATGGCCTGTCAGTATAGCCATCATCTGCATTCCAACAGACTCAGATCACGCTCATTGAGTCCCCTAGTCAGTCGCCGCCTACCATTATAACTAGTTCCATAGTTCTCCGATCAGTCGCGGCCTGTCACTATAGCCATCATCTACATATCAACAGCCGCCGATCACGCTCATTGAGTCCCCTAGTCAGTCACCGCCTACCACTATAACTAGTTTCATGCTGACTATTGCTTGCTGCACACCATTAATTACATGAACCTACTATGAAACGGACCAAACTGAATTCCTTCGATGGACACTGCTTGTCAAAATAGCAGATTACATGCTATCGTCTGCTGCACATCACTGACTACATGAATCTGCCGTGGATCACATACACTGATTCTTCCGTAATCAGTCATCACATATCACTATAACTGGTTACATATTATCCATGCAACTAACTATACTGATTTGCTGTGAAATACATGAAGTCTCAGGTGCTTATGTCTTGATTAAATACAAAGGATTGAAATCAAGTAGCAGTCTCGGTCTCCCAGTTACAGTCATGATGCAAATATAATAGTCACCATGACTAAATGAACTGAACTGAGGTTTTATTTAAAAAGGGACATATTTATGTAATACATGCATTTTGAATTATTGATTGATATCAATTAATTTATAAGAAAATTTATTTTGTTGTCAGGTATATTCGCAACCATATTCATAATAGAGAAATTTGGACGAAAAAAGACGATGGCGACCCAGTTCGTGATATTTGCACTCTGTGTCTGCGTCCTAATATATAACGGAAAGTAAGAACGTTTGTATTGACTCAGTATTTATTTTATGTTGTTATTTACTAATTGAAATTTACAGATTTTCTGAAAAGACTATTATCTCATCATCATCCCCAGTCCATATTAACCCCCACTACAGGGGCACGGACCTCCCTTGATCAGTAGGGGTATTAGGCCGTACTCTACTACGCTGACATAGTGCGGGTTAGTAAAAAATACTATATACATGTTTATAGTAAAATTGGGATATGGCAATAAGATTAGTGGAAGCACGGGTTAGCCTTCAAGAAATAGCTGTTGGTGAACAGTTTCTGTGAGACTGACGAGGATCAAGGAAGCCGCAGAATGTGAACGAAAAGCATCTTTATCGACCTCTCTCGCCAAAGACGTCTCTGACAAACATTGAACATATTAGCACACCTTGAGGAATATCAAACTGTTAAAAATGTCGCCAAAATCTGTTTAGACGTATCGATTTCCTCGGATAAATTGACAGACAAAAATTTTAAAAACCATTTGATTTTTCATAATGTACAAATTACTATATCGATGGGAAAAAACGAACTTGCTGTAAGTACCTAAAGCCCAAATTTTCACAGAGCTAAAAAGCCATCTCAAAATCAGAAGTAAAATCATAACTTCTTAATTAGATAAGATAATGGATACATTTTACCAAAAAGCATCCATATATGTGTCTTATCCGGTTAAAGGTTTGTTTTTTTTTCTGAATTTGAGAGGGTCCTTGGCTCTTTCACTAAAGTTGAGTTTTAGCTAAGTAGCTAACTTTTCATTAGCAAATACGTTTTCTTCCATCGATATGAGCTTAAAAATATAGTTAATACATACATTTCATTTATTGTTAATCTTAGGCAATAAGCGATTTGCATCTGATATATTTCAGTCGAACGTTTCTGACGTGCGTGCTGTTCCTGGCGAGGGGCATCATAGCCGGCCTGTTCCAAGCTGCATATGTTTACACACCCGAGGTAAAATATTTGTAGTGGTGCCTATTCTGTTGTAACAGAACTTAACTAAATTTGGTTCCTCCCTATCTTTTTCTAACGTCAAACGCCAAAACGAGATAGCAAGTATTTATAACGAGTACCGACCTACGTTTCTGTCAAACGCTTCTAAAAAACGTTGTATTTTTGCGTATCTTTAGTCCGTACGTTCCGAAATCGTGTCTATGTTTTTTTAATTTTGACTTTTTTAAACGAAACTGACAACACCAAAATTGTTGCTATCTCGTTTTCGGAAATCGGAATCAGCACCATTGTGTATTAAACTTGTTTCAAAAAGGTTAAGTTCATAGCACCTTTAATCGACGAGAGTGTATGAAAAAATGTATTTATGTGGATGAGGCGAAAAAGGTGTGTTAGTATCGTAGTATGTAGTAAACTGTGGTCTCTGCCTATCCTTATGGGATATTGGCGTAAGTGTATGTATGTATGTATAAATGTAACGGCGGACTTATTGTCTAATACATTCTGTACCAGTCAACCTTGGGATAATCCAGAGATAAACTAATAGGTGCAGTTTTGTTGTTGATAATAATAAATGTACAATATTAAACATATTGATATAAGTATCAATATGTTTAATATTGTACATTTGTTATCATCATCAGTCCATAGAAGTCCACTGCTGGGCATAGGCCTCTTCCTTAAAAAGGAGGAATTTGCCATAATCTCCATGCTTGGCAGGCGTCTTGGGAATCGCAGTAGATTTTGACTGAATAACAGGGTAACGCCGCTGCCAATCATCCAGGTACATCCGTACCCCGTGCGCTACGTGGTTCTCACTCAAGCGACAATAATTAGTTAGTGGTAATTTTGTCGGACATACTTTTATAATATTAAATAGCTTTTGCCCGGGTGAATGTCTGTTTTCCGCTACACGGGAAATCCCGAGACAATCATAGATTTATATAAAAAGCCTTAGTTCCATTTTTACTTGAACTCTCGTACCTTAACGTTGGCTGCTAAAACAGAGGTCAAGCTATATTCTACTGGACTGATTCTGATGAAACATAATTTAGTGTTTAAGTCAGAATAGTACCTATAAGACTGTAACAGTTTGACCAAAATCTACCCGCTGGTTTTTGCGTGAAGCTCGAACAAGCAAACGGACATCAATGGAATTGGTTTTAGAAATTCTTAATTAGTCGATCTAAATAGTTGATTTTTAATAATATTTTATAACAATATAGATTACACAATCCATTTGCATCCAAACGCGAAATATTCCGCGAGTCGCGACTGTCTACTATCACCAAGCGCGGAATATTCCGTAAGCCGCGACTGTCTACTAACACCAAGCACGGAATATTCCGTGAGCCGCGACTGGCTACTAATACCAAGCGCGGAATAATCCGCGAGCCCGCGATCGTCTACTATCACCGAATATTCGATAGTTTTTTATTACCAGTTGCTGAATATTAAAACGCGATGTGTCTGATGTAACATTGTGTATCAATGATTTTACACGGTGCAGTTTTAATAAACCCCGCGAACAGTCTGGATGTCTTTTACTGCATATAGGACCGCCCACGCGCGGTGATACGAGTCAGTCGTAGATTGAATGCCGCTAATGTTTCAGTACGACAGCTTAAGTAGAGCCAAATGGGTTAATAAAAACCAGTATACCACCGTGAATATCAATAGAAAGATAGTTCTGACGAACATATTAATGCTAAATGTATGGCAATGTGTTAGGTTTACCCGACGGCGCTCCGAGCGACTGCCGTCGGAGCCTGCAGCGCTGTGGCGCGGCTCGGCGCCATGATCACACCGTATGTTGCACAGGTAACACACTACTGATGCTTGACTAGTTCCTTTGTACGTAAGCGCACGTGAAACACGGGCCTATAGCCTCCGACTTGATAGGAAATTTGAAATGTTTTTGCTCAGTTTGGACATAAAATTTTAGTAGATGTCTTGACTAGAAAATACCGTTAAAATCAAAATATAAATTTATATAACCACATAAATTTGATTATTAAAATATTAGTAAAATCCCGCATATAACTTTGATGTTATTTTATAAACAAGTTCCTAATGTATTTTAAATTATGAAATAACATGAAAATGATTTATTAAACATATAGAAAACTATAAACTGCCGTTTAGTCCTCAAAGTAGAACAAATAATTGAAACTAAAGTACGACCATTTTAATTTGATTGTCACTTCATCCAAATAACCTTGCAAAACAATATTATTAATATTAATTCTATTAAAGTTAGAACAATACAACTGGCAAACTTATTTCAGCTACTAAATGTAGATTATTTATTTTAATAATGAAAAATAATACAATTTTATGATTTACTTCGACTAATAAACCTTTGTAAATATATATAGAATGACAGATGTCAAATGTGGCGTGTTGACATAGCCTCAAGTCATTAACCAAATACGGTGCGATACAAATAACCCCGCATGTTTGTACAGCCAAATCAGCTCGGAGACATTTTACATTTGTAGTGGTGTACGGTCACCAGATAAATAAATAAATAAATTTTATATTTTCTTTATTCTTATAGTCAGGTACTTAACATTGTACATATTAAACGTAATTTAATATGTATAACTAACTTCTAGTGCTACTTTTAAGCGACTGATGCGAGAGTGCGAGGCACATGGTAGCTAGTTCAAACTGGTTTATTCCAGTTTTAGTCACTGTATGTTCAAACACTACTGCAAACTCAAAAACGTCTCCAAGCTAATTTATCTGTGCTCACGCCATGTATATATGTGTTTGCATAATACTTAACACTATGCCGTCTGGTCGCACCACGTTGGTGCCATGCAGAAATCATTGGGCAAGCACCGGTGGCTCCACGTTGGTGCTATGCGGAAATTATCCCGGAAGCGCACCCACCTGCGCTATTGTAGTATTCTAAACATCAAAACGAAAGCTAATATCTCATAACAATATCCTCACAATTCCGAGAAAACAGTGGGACCGGATTGAGAACTCATGGAAACTGATAAACTTGACGATTTATTGTCTCCCAAGAATCTCGAAAATCCGCCGGCGTTCAGCGAAATGGTGTACAGTGCGATTCAAATGAGAATAGGATCGACTTTGCGCCATATTGTGACGTCATAGCTGTCAAATCAAACTAATAATGACTAAATAATTAAATATTGTATTTGGCCAATTTACTATTATTTAACGTTTTTATTTAAATTTAATGTAAGACTTTTAAACAAAGTATTCTTTGCAAACCGTATGTTTCAAGTGACATTTGACAGATAGAGGTCATTGACGTTCCTATTCTTATTTCAATCGCATTGTAAGTCAATTTTACCGATGCGACACAAAAAATCTAGATTAGACGTGCGGAAGGCGTAGAGTGTTAAAATACAGGGTATCCTATTTTGGTACTAGATCAATGTGTGTGAAAACCTCCTGAAAAAAAAACAAATTGGCTTTATTTGAATTTAACATCAATTTTTTCAGGTGTTGCTAAAGAATTCCATTGTAATAGCAACAAGTGTGTACTCGTTGATGGCCGTGCTGGCTGCGGGCGCGTGCCTCGCCCTGCCCATAGAGACCAAGGGACGAGAACTTCGTGACACTGTCACGGTGACCAACTAACTCATTGGAACGTTCTGTCATGACGTGTTGAGCCTGATATAGCGGTACAACTTTTACAGTCTCAATCAGATATAGTTAAGCATTCGAGAGCCTTATTTAGGTAACAGCAATTTATCTTGTCACGGTCAAGGTGTCAATAAATTACTATATCTGTATGTCAAAGGTATACAATGTTGTCAATTCTGATGTAACACAAACTAAATTTAAACTTCCTATCTTTTTCTAATGTCAAATACCAAAACGAGATAACAAAATTTTTAACGAGTACCGACCTACATTTATATACGTCAAACAGTACAACAATTGTTGTGTTTTGGTTATCTTTAGTTCGTATGTTCCGAAGTCACATCTAAATTTCTCAATTTTGACGTGTCCAAATAAAACTGACAGCACCAAAATTGATAGTTATCTCGTTTCGGCGTTTGACATTAGAAAAAGATAGGGAGAGACAAAATTTAGGGAGAGTTAAATTCTGTTATAGCAGTATTACTACCAATACCAATTATACTCCAATTCAATTAAAAAACAATCCCAATTCAAATGTATACAATTAATATTCGTTAAAAGTATTATTATTATTACAAACGGTTACTTTAAATTCCAATAATCGAATTGACGATGCCGATCTAATTCGATTATAAATACGAAAAGCAACGAAATTCTAATTCAATTGGTGTCGAAATTGGCTTGTAGAGTAAGCCTATTGGAGTTTCTAATATACGAGGTTATTTTTTTTTTATATATATAGAGCAATCCTGAAATAATTTGCTCACGGGGCGAATCGATTGATACAATTTTTATAACATGTTATTAAAAAAAACCACCTGAACCGTTTTGAAACGTCTGGTAGTACATTTATTTATATTCTATACTATTATAAAATTGTTAAATGTTAAATTTTCAAAAATCAAAGATATTTAAAAACAAACTACTCATCGACTAAGGGCTTCTGAAACCGAATCCGTCGATCTTTGTTTGTTTGTTTGGCTTTGGCTTCACACAAAAGCCAGCGGGTAGATTTTGACTAAACCATTACAGTCTTAAAGGTACCATTCCGACTTAATTAATGCGGTATGTTTCATCAAAATCGGTCCAGTAGAATTGTAGATACAGCTTGATTCCTGTTTTAGTAGCCGCCGGTTAGGTACGAGAGGTCAAGTAAAAGTGGTTCACGGACTTTTTATATAAACTTATGATTATGTTGGGATTTCCCATGTAGCTGAAAACCGACATTCGCGCGGGCGGAGCCGCGGGCAATAGCTAGTAAAAAATAAAAAAGTATTTGTTTATTTAACTGTATACTACTACAAACCTCAACAACGTCTCCGAGCTAATTTGGCTGTAACATATTTTAATATCGATAGGTTAATCTGTTTTCACTAAAATATATTTTGAGTATTTATCAGCGTTGCACTATATGGAAAAATAACCTTGTATATTATTGTACAGGAATTAGGCATTTATTTAGAACTGCAAGTTCTAATACATCATGTTGTTATATTAATATGTGACTCCGCAAAACCAAAATTATCGAGCTATTTCGATACATTTATATCGAGACATTTTGTGTATGTAAAATATAATAATTTTAATAATGCCGTATACATATGGTATTTACAAATTGTAAATAAAACAGGCATTTCTCATGGTTTTAACACGACATCCATGACGTCATTCCAATCGAATGTGAATAAGGTTTATATTTATAAAGTTTGGTTTTAAATGTGAAGTTTCGAATGCACTACGCAGACAATTTTCTACAAACTGTAAGCCAACTGTTAAGTTAGTGATCGAATGTAGCAAATTATATTATATAGCAAAAGGAACTGCGCGTGCAAATCTGCTGCTTATTAAACGAACCGGCAAACTGTATACTCCACGTCCTGTGTAAGTTCTGTCTAAAAAGCGTCGGGCGATAACTGAAGATAAACTATCACAAACTGTTTGCAACTAACTGTTTGCGTAGTGTAACCGCGACCTAAAATATATTGGTTTTAATAATATGCTCGAATAATTTATTTAACTCTGTTGTACTATCGATCTATTTTTCACATCGATAAATATTTTATGATAAAGGCTATTGTTTTATCATAATTAGACTAGGTATATTATTATAATACTCATTATTTTATACTCCATTTTAGCGTGTTTAGACTCCGCTGTTTACAAAGACTGCTTATTTAACACATGTACAATTTATTGTCAAAATAATAATCTCAAACCCCGAAGTCTGGAAGTCGCAACATCTTTGGAGCTTTACCTTGTAAATTTTAAATTTGAGCGTTTTCTCATCAAATTTCAAGTACTAGATTTATTCCAAGTACATACTGTTAAAATAAAACATAACCCCTAATAATAAAATAAATGTAATGACTTAATAGTCACTATAGTCAAAGTTAGATCTTGGTAGAAAAAAAAATACGTAATTATAACTCAAATAGGTACTATTTTTATAGTACCTATTTGAGTTATAATTACGTATTTTTTTAAAATGTATGTGGAACATACATTTTAGAGTCTCTTGATATCTCTAAGGGTGATCAAACTTTTGACTTCCGGGAATTTGTATTTTAATTATTTAACGTTATCTCATTAATAATCTCAAATAAGTTTAAATATATACATACGTACAATCACGCCTTTTTCC
>WUAW01015877.1:523-14687 GCA_017165845.1 Thaumetopoea pityocampa | reverse complement strand
TTTTTTTTCTGTATTAATAATTTTTAAATCTGCACCAAGGTTAGACCACGTTTTGTAAAAATAAAATATTAGGTTACGTATTCATTATACAGAGTTTGCCTTTCAATGCTATTTAGAGGTCTCACAAGATCATAGTAATGGAACCAGTTTGAACGGATTTACGGACCCCAGACTCGAATCCACACTAATAAAAGCTGAAATTGTAACGTTATACCTAAGCTGTCGCAGATAATTTAGTTTTCGCATACATTCACACATTTTATTATTATGAATTGAGCATTGGGCGCCAAATTGACGGAGGGGTCAAATAAAAATTATACCCCCTAAACTGATCGAATTTTATTATTATATTAATATAAATACAGTACATGTCAACATATATAAATTAAAAAGGGGTTCTTAACCTCATGGGCACGACACGCCACTATAGTGGCTTTCGCAGATGTAATCTTTCTGAACGACGCACCACTATAGTCACTCTAGTACCTCACCCGCTCACATTGTGAATTAAACGATCGTCTTCACGTCGTTTTATAACGTTAAAGATATACCTACAGGGAAAGCACGCGGTCTTTGTTTTGATACGCCTGTGCCAGGTGTGTATCGGACAAACGCGCATCATCCAGCACTAGGTTAAATGCCCACCCGAATTCCTACTACTGATGACGTAAGGCGCTACTCTCCTGAGACGAGTCGAATCCGCTGGTCGGGGAACACCCCGAGGTCAACAACAGTTGACCTCCGAAGCAGTGTGTCAATCTTTTTCAAAACATCAGTTAATAGGCTGGATATCGCACCTCAATTAAGTCATTAAAACACTCACAAATCTAATATTTATTTATTCCTACTGGCTTTAGTTAAAAAATTAAACAAAGCTTTTGTAAATTACTCTTGGAAATATTAATTTATAATTATCGACATATACACGCTAAAATCAGCAACTTGTCTGTTTTTCTTTCTAAAGGGCATCTACCCGTTTTTTTTTTTTATAGTTTATAATAAAAATATTGTGAGGGAATGCGGTACCGAAATTATTTGCGGCAGCTTAGGTACAATGTTACAAAATGAGTCTGTGATTGCACCCCACGGCTCGATAGTTCAGTAGTAAATTTCGCAATAAAGTAAATATCGATGAAAGAAAACGTATTTGCTGAAAATAGTTAAAACCCAATTTTTACATACAGTCACGCCTTTTTCCCGCTGGGGTAGGCAGAGACCACTTCCTTCCACTTGCTACGATCCTACATCTTAGTATCTTATTTTTTTAGTATACATACCCAGTTTGACATGTAACCAACAGCAATATCATATCTTGTTCATGGTAAATTAACTAAATTTAATTCATTATTTTAATATACTACCGGCAAATATTTATGATATCAATACTCTCCATCCAAAGGTTGCGTGGAAGAGATCGCTTTTAGCCATAAGGCCGCCCATTGTAACATTTTTCGTATTTGTTTTGTTTTTCTGTAATTAATTGTTTTTGGTGTATCAATAAAAAGTTATCTATCTTTCGCTTCTTCTACATTTATCAATGTTTTCATACAAACTCATCGGTTGCTGTTTTCCTTTCTTCAACAAGACTTCGATTTGGTCGAGATACGCTCGCCTGGGTCGACCTCTACCGATTTGCCCATTCAGTCTTATAAATCTGCTTCGTCAATCTTCTTTCATCCATCCTCTCTGTGTCCGAACCATCTAAGCATTCCGTTCTCTATCTTTGTCAAAAGATCTTCCATACCACAGATTTCCCTTATCTCACTATATCTCTTTTTATACATCAGATTCACTCCAACTTTTCAGAACCAAAAAACCGTCATAACAACTTTTAACCGGGTAAAATACATATATGGATACTTTTTGGTAAAAAATATTCATATATCTAGGTAAGAAGCTGATTTTTTTCTGATCTTGCCCCAGTTTTTTGGCTAACTGAAAAGTTTGGTTTTAGTTACATGCAGCAAATACATTTTCATCCATCAATATAATACCAAGGATGGAGATGCTATAAATCAGGGGTGAGCCGCCGGTCGATCGTGGCAAGCCAAAAAAACATAACTTTAATATAGGTGCCTAATGATAATAATATTTGTTTGTAAAAATACGTAGGCTAGACTGCGCAATGTGATCACCAACTGCATCATCAACACTGCTATAAATCTTTATCAAGTTACTGCAAGTGGAACTGTGGGCTTCAATTACTCTGATAGTAAATCCAATTGTAAGTTAAAATCAAAATTTTACATCAAAAATATCAATAATTTCACATTTCAGAATAATTTATATATTTTAAAACTGACAATTTATAAGGTTGCTAACTGACATATTCAATCTGAAATCTCATAACAACAGAAATATTAACGCCAAACCAGTGGACTGGTCTAGGTTGTATATTAATTGCAGCCATTAGATGGCGCCTGGTTCGTGCACGCTATTCGCTTTGCTTAACGTTTAATTAGCTTGTCTGCACCCGTTGCAATTAAGTTTACTTCCAGTTTGCAGCAAACCCAAACGTCCGAGACCTTGCATCCAAATCAGCTTGGAGACCATACTTTTTATTTTTGTTTTTAATTCTTATAGGTGTGTACTTAATACACGTTAAACCTAATTTAATAAAACTGATTTTTACTATATACTAAAATTAACCGATGAGCTACTTAAGTGACTGATGCGAGAGTGCGAGGCACGCGGTAGCTAGAGCAAACTGGTTTACTCCGGTTTTAGTCACTGTGTATACAAACATTACGACAAACGCAAAAACGTCTCCAAGATGATTTATCTGCACTTATTGACGATTACAACGGAACGTTACAATTTCGCTTCATGCGTGGTATCATTCCTTACGATCTTGAAGTAACGTCTATCATGTACGTTAGACAGATTTCTAGATTGAGTGAAGCCTTACGTGCCTACATGAAATCTTTAAATATTATTTCCAATCTATTAAGATCACCTAATATTATTTCCAGGGGTTTTCCACTTATTTGATCATCCTCAACCTGAGCTAGTTTGCCATTGAATATTCTTAATGCACGAGATTATTCAACATTATTCATACAATTGTTTCATACACAAATAATCCACACTTCTTTGGTCTTTCTCGACTTGTATGCCAGTTTACCACTGATTATTAGCAGTCTTAGTATTAGGTCATCCAATATTATTCATATTTAATATATATTAAATACAATAGTTACAATAGTTGAGGAACACCTAAAAAGTGTGGAACATATGTTCCACACTTTTTAGGTGTTCCTCAACTATTGTGCACGACTGATGCGCCTGGTCTCTGCAAGGTATACCCCAAACACAACATTATGTTACAGCCCTGCTTTGACTTGGCCTCTGAACTTTTCTGTGATGTAGAATGCTGTGATGTAGAATTACATGACAAATTCTAGCGGCTATACGTATAAGGCTTGTACATTCCCCGCATATCTAACATAGCTCCATCAGTCTGGCTATTCACACTCATTCAAAACGCAGACTCTGACCTGCAGTGTAAATCTTCGTTCAAATAATGTCCAAGATTCAAACTGCCGGTTTTCCAATTTAATGTTTTTCGATTCACAACGGAAATCTCGGTTTGTTACAATCATCTGTCAACTCCGCAATTCGATACTAGTGAATATCCCCCTACTGGTCACATGTATTTCCAGTCTTATTCAAATGCCTAAAACGCGTTTAAAAAAAATAAAACGCCATTAACATTTTTTTACGCTCACTTAAATCATACTTAACTAAAATTTAAAACTGAATAAATCTATAATAAATATTGGCTAAGATTATTTTCAGAAATGTTGCCGCTTACGTGATAAGTTTCATAGCCATCCAACCATTAATTTAATAATATAGAGATGTCTATATAATTACTGCCCTTTTAAAAATAATCAAAATTTAAGATTAAAATACTTCTTATGTCAGAGTAGAGCAACAAGTGGGCTCGGTGCTCTTTGTGCTGGTACAGAGCTGTTTTTCATACAAATTTTGCACATCAAAGCTTACGTCCCTCAACAATGTAATCTTAAAGACATAGGTCTACAGAAAAAGTTGTCATCAGATTTGTTCGCAAGTATTTGACATAGAAATTTACAAATTTATAATTTCCAAGTTAAATGTACACAAATTGCAAAACCAGAATATTGTAATGCACACATATCAAATATATCTTTTGATTGACGTAGTCACTGAATATTTCTTTTATACACCTACACATAATAAATCTTAACGATTAGATACAGTACTCTAACTATGAACTATTTATTTAATCTTCAATGACTGCACTGTGATCATCCTAAATATACATATATATACCTAAGAGATTTAATCTTAACGAGTCATAGTCATGAATTATCAGAACTCAGAAATAAACATATCAATTAATTACACTGATTAATGCATGTGTATCAATTAATTACACCGATTTCTCCATGCCAATGCAGAAGATCTGTTGTGATACACAAAGGGGAGCAATTTTAAAAACAGCGTTTTTTCTAGAAGCAATTTTTCTTCCACTTTGATTAAATTTACTGCTGTGACATTAATTTACAACTAAAAAAAAAACAACTAATGAGAGCATTAAATAATGGCGGCAGAGAACACTGCTCATGCTGCAATTGTCCACGACTAAAACCCGATGGCAATTTTACACAGACCAAGTGCTTTGTAACACAGCACATTACAATTATTCGCTTAAGTTTTAACATTGAGCAACTCAATAAATGGTCTTTTTAAGTTGCACGTCATCGGATTGGGAATCAAACGTATCGTATGACTGATCATAACGTATGATTTGAGCTAACAAAATGGTTGCTTTAATGATTATGTAAAAATAAAAATACATTTAATAATTACATACATTAGTATGAAATATATTTTTTGCTCTCCCCTAATGTCTTTTGTGAGTTATGCTGTGTCAGAACTTAAGCAATAAATATAAAATTTATAGTAGTAATACTAAGAATATTATGCACAATATATTTAGATCAAAACACTTTGTGAAGTCATTTCAATAATTCTTTTCTTTTTAATAAAAATTACTTAAATGCTCTTTTCAGTTATAATGAAATCAGTGTGTCGCATGGCTTGGAATTATTATAATTGTCTGTCATATTGTCATTATAACATATTCAGCTAAAATATTACACTAACTATTGAAATAATGATTATTCCCAAGATAAACTTTTTCTAGAAAATAAAGACACAATGTTTAGGTACTTTTGTAAGACTTGTTAGTAATTCCGATTATAAATATGAAGGAAATTTTTATTAACACATATTTTATAGGCTAACAATGGACTTATATGCAATTAATAATGAATGACAATTTAAATTCTATTAATTATTTAAATGTCAAATAAATTTTAAGGTTTTTCTTTTACTCATTCAATAGTCTTAAGGGTAATGTGGTTTGGATTTGCAACATAAATTATAAACCTAGAAAGACGTTTATTATCATGGTACGGTGGGATATTACCTACTCCTATAATACCAATTAATTAATCCTACTACATAAATCAAACACTAATATTTACAAGAGAAATCATTCATGCAATTTTCATGGTTCAAAATTAATCCACTTTTTTAAATCTTCTATAATAAAATTAATATGTATGCAATTTGCTTCTATGAATATAAATGAAAAAATCATCAACTGTTTCTGCAAGCAGACAAAAGAAAATGACAAAAATAAACTAAATTTTGACACTGATATTTCCTTTTCAGTGCTTACTGTAGTTAAAGCTGCCCTGTTGTGATGATAATTCAAAATATACTACAGTTTAAGTTTATTATCCTTACATACAAAAGTAATTGTTAGATACAAGATTCAATACAAGCTAAATCATATATTTTGTACTACCACACCACTCTATTTGTTCAATCGTCATCTAATTCTATTACAATGGGTTCAACATTTTCTGTGGCCTTTACAAACTCTTCTTTCAATCGTGCTAACAATGCACACTTTGGTATTTTAAGTTCTTCTGCCTCATCAATTAAAACTTTTAACTTTTGTAATCTGCCAATATCTGGAGCTGTGGGGAGTAATATGTTTTTAGTTTCAGTCATCCACTTGTCAAAGCTGTTAACCCTGAAATCTATTGTTTGCAACATAATATGTAGCTCATCCATATCATAACGATAATTTAATGTTTTCTTTTCTAAAGGGCATTGACAGAAGCTATCAGAGTGCTGTAAACATGCCATGTGATTACAATTACTGCAAGATACAGATGACAAGAAACATGTTGTTTTACAAACTTCGCAGAGGCGTTCATCATCACCAAGCAACTCAAAGGCAGTTCGGCGAACATTTTTTAATCCTCTTTTTGCAATCAATGCCCTCAGTGTACCCTCTTCCTCTGTTGCCTTTACTAGTTCCTTTTGTGTCTCAAGAGCTGTTTCTAAATCTAAACGATCACCTTCTAAAGCCATTTTACATATTAACTCATCATGAGAAAAAACACAAAATCTTTTAAGGTTTTTATAATGCATAATACATTCACGGCCAATTTTTAGCCAATCAGGTGGAGCAAAGTTAACAGCCTCTGCAAAATTGTATCCTTGATTAAAACCTGCATGATATGCCCTGGGAAAAGTCACCACAAATTCACCTGCTTGCTGGTCTGTTCTATATATTGGTACACCAGCTGCCATTAATATATTGGGATTCATTATTGTTACTAGTTGATGCAACAAATCCGGTTGAGACTTGAATAAATCTGGAGCTGCAGCTTTCATAGCATTTTCTAATAACTCTGCACCACTACCTGGTACTCCATACCAAGTTTTGGCTTCTCCCCAATGTAAATAATTTATAGAATAACTCCAATGGTCTTCATTGTGCCAGCAAAATGCTGAGAAGCACATACCTACATACATCCATGGTACAGTCATACCAGATATATCAGCATTTATAAATCGAAGAACAGACCCATCATGAACTGGCAAATTGTTCAAATTCCATCCAGAGTCAACATACTCTTGATCACTAGGATAAAGATTTAAAGATGATTTGGTGGGAAATCCAGACCCATGATCCATGGAATGAAGATCAGCTCCATATTCTACTGTAACATCTTCTTCAACTGATGATATAATTCTCCAAAATTCTTTCTCGGCCACTTGTGTTGGAACCAAATGACCATACATTCCAAAATAATCAGACTTGAATTTGTCTGCCATCTCTCCAAATTGTTGCAGACTGTACTCTCTTTCAGCCTGAGCAAATCCAAATGCTTCAGCTGGTTTGTGGACTACTTCAGCAATGCAACAAGGGCAGCGCCAATCACCATCTGGAACTGTACTGAGTGGAGGTCTAAGACAAAATGTATGATAAGGATCTGAACAACCATTACAGATTAAAAGCAAGTCTACCTTATGATCTTTTTGACAAATGGCACATGTATAAATGGCTAAAGGATCAAGCTCATAACGAGGTCGTTTTCTGGATTTTGTTATATCAAACTCCTCATCATTCAATCCAGGCATTTTTGGCCCTGGTCCATAACATGCTAACCGTCTCAACTCTCTATTACATTTTATTTCATCATTTTCCATTTTATTTATGGAAGTGTCCACATCTAATTTTATGTCTGAACCTGTTTTGGTTTTTTTAATACTTGTGTGAGGCTTTTCATCTTTAATATCCCAATTACTTTTCATTTTTGTTATACTATCAATTGCTATCTCTGTAAATATTGGCTTACCAAATTCATCTTTTGTTTCAATTTTATGTTCAGTCTTTTTAACAGTTTTCAATATGTCAGCTTTACTGTTTTCAAATATATCATATGGCAGTAGGATTTTTTCATAATTACTCCTGAGGAAATTCATAGTATTTGCATTTTGACTATAGCCCATCGCATTAGCGATCTTACGCCATTTTTTAGGAGAATTGCAATTTTGGAAACCACCTTCTTCATCAACCCAGAATTTTAAACAATATAAATCTAATGTCTTATTTTCTATCATAGGTATTTTCAGAGGTGAACCTTGCAAATCCCAAAATTTTAAAATTTTTTCCAAGAATAAAAGTTTCAAGCGCGTTATGGCTTCCAATTCGTTCACTTTCTGTATCCTAGGAACAAATTTCAATTTGTCCACGTCTAATGAAAAAGGCGGCTGCCAGCGCGACGGAGGCTTTATTTTGCATATGCCTGTTTTTTCAGCGACTGGTCGGATTTTAGCTATATATCTCAGCGGATCCAGGAACTCCTCTGGTGTAGGCTCAAACACGGGTGCTTCGGGCGGTGGAGTGAAAGTAAACTCCGCACTTTTATGCATTGCAGTTTTTTGAATAATTTTGCTATCCATTATTGCTAGCCAAGCGGATCCACACAAAACAGCCAAATTATTTCACTTTATATTGCGAACGTGAACATTTTCAAACACTATAAAAGTCTACGTGACTTCTCGCCATGTGTAAATGGCTCCTAAAATATTGCGATAGCATATACACTACCATTTTTTAAGTCATCGTTAAAAGTAAAAAGTATTTAATCACAAAATGATGATAATGCTTCTCGTTTACTTCCGTAATGTCTGAACATACAAATAAAATATGTAAGTATTGATTTTAAATATTTTGGTTACAAAAGCGACGCAATTGAAAAACCATATTTTGTTGCATGCACGAACTTGGAATTGACTTGGAACTAGAGTATGTATGTAAAGCACATCAAAGTGTAAGAGACGGGACTACAATTCTGTCGATAATGATAAAACTACCATAGGTGAAATCTCAAGTGAAATGGAACGACAACTTCACAGTTTAGGTACCTACCAGATAGCTACGTAGACAAGGTAGGAAATTTGTACACTGTCTATGAGGAAACGTCATTATCCTACCTAACAATATTCGGCAATTATGTTTACAGCTCATCATCGGACACACTACGGCATGATCCTCATATTATAGCAATTCCCTGAAAAAAAGAGCGTATCTTCGCTGGATTCTATATCACGAAATATTTATTAAAGGAATCATTATACACATTCCATTAAAGGACAGTTGTAGTAGCCGGTCTCTGACAGTACTTCAACCGACCCTGTAAAAAACTAAATATCAAAAATATATTTCACAAGTTCATAAAAGACTCCAACGAATACATTCTGATATATTTGTAAAGTACTGTTACTTGTTACAGAGAAAAATAAAAACCATTCGAAGCAAAAATAACTTTTTATACTATGAATGTTGGAGTTTTGGCGGCAATCCAAGTGAAGCGAAATTTAAAATTTAATTTTTGTATTAGTTTATTGTGATATTTAATATGGAAAATTATTGTTGTTTTGTGTATTAATTGTTATTAATAGTGAACAATATTGAAACATTAAACTAAAACTGCGATAAACATTGCAGTGTCCGTATTTTATCAAACGAATATGTTTGCGGGAACTTTCGAATAGTTAATGTGGCAATCTTCGGATTATTTATATAATTAGCTAGGTAATAAAAATCGTTGTTATCATCATTATATCAGTTATATTTACAGCTGGATGTAACGTCGTAGTAAATGGATAATTGTCATTCTGACACAAGTCGTCACAGGGATAGTGGGGGTTACAGGGTTGACGTTAGCCGTCTGTTGTCTTAACGTGCCCCAGAGTCACATCCCCTCACAAAATATCAGACCCTGACGCTCACATGGTAAGGTCGGGAATATGCTAACTGGAAGAAGATAATCTCGTAATTGATAGATATCTCCCTAATCTGTACTACAATGTTATAAATTTGTTAAATGTCATTTTTGTAAATCAAAGATATTTAAAAAATCTCAGATCGACTAAATAATGGCTTCTAAAACCTAATCCATCGATTTTTATTTGTTCGAGCTTCACGCTAGCGGGCAGATTTTGGTGTATTCTGGTTTTATAGATACCATTTCAAATTAAATACTAAGGCATTTTTCATCAAAATTGGTCAAGTAGAAATAAAGATACAACCTGATCTCTGTTTTAGTAGCCGCTTTTAAGGTACCAGAGCTCAAATAAAAATGGTTCGTAGAGTTTTTATATAAATCTATGATTATTTAGAGTTTTTCATATAGCGGAAACCTGACATTCACGATTTAATGTAAATCAAAAGATAACTATTTTATTAGATACTAGCTATGTCCGCGACTCCGTCTGTGACATTCGGTAAGAGCGAAATTATACATAAATAATTTTCTCCGAATTTAATAAGAATGAATGATTAATGATAGATAGATAAAACAAACACTAAACGTTAGAGGAAGCTTGCCACAATGCAACAGTAAAAACAGGATTCAAATCGGTTTAGCCCTTTCTGAGATTAGAGTGCGCAAACCAAAGAGTAAAGTAATATATACTGAAACTGGCGCAAACACACAAACAAACAGACAAAACTTCTAAAAACTATATTTTTGGCTCCGGTAACATAACTACAACCTGTATGGATGGTTTTTTTTTGAAAAAAAAATCATTCTACAGACACGGCTCGTTTACGATTTTATTATATGTATAAAATATAGAAGAAGATCTGTTCCTTGTGTTCATATAAACTTGCGGTCATCGTTTTAAGAAAAACAATCAACAATAGTTTTGACTAAATCGACTGAAACGCGTTTCTAGAATATCGCATATTATTTCAATTAATTTTAGTGTTTGTGGACCAATTGGAACGAAACAAACACTAAATGTTACAGGAAGATTGCCACAATGCAACAGTGACAACCTTATTCAAATCGGTTCTGCCGTTTCTGAGATTAGCCCGCACAAACGCACAGGAAAACAGACAAAATTTCTAAAAAGTATATTTTTCGCTCCGGGAACATAAGTACAACCTGTATGGATGGTTTTTTTTGAAAAAATATTCATTGTACAGACACGGCTCGTTTACGGTTTTATTATATGAATAGAAGAAGAAGATTATTAACGAAACGTCAAGGTAGTGCTTTATCGTATTATAAGCCTTAAATTGTATACGTATTTTGTGCCTAAATATTGTTATATTAATTCATATCGATAAAACACTGGTTGGCGTCACTTGGCTATGTCACTAATCGAATAGCGAAGTAATCCTGAATGGTGCACTCAACCCAAAGTCAACTTTATTCTTCAATATTAACGATATTTAGCCTTAACTTCAATTATAAATTTTATTGAAATAAAAATATACAAGTTTTTTTTAATAAAATATATGAAATTGTACTTTTCGATGGTACAAAATCTCTTCATTATTTTATTTCTATTATTATTTTTGCATTTCAAAATGAAAAAATACGGCATAGCTACGAAAATAATTAATATTGTAAGACAGACAACTCGAACCGATGTTATAACAACTTATATGACTAATTAAAATTATAACTAGGCTTAACCTTTATAGATATCAGGCCACAAAATACATTAAAAACTAGGTATGTCAAAACACCTATAGAAACCTATATTCGTCGTTATGAATTGTACCAAATTGGTCAAACGCCATAAACCAAGAAGTGAAGTGAAGTATATTCGTCGTGCTCGTCACAGAGTATTATTCATTGTTCTGTGTAAAAAAAGTAACATAACCTATTTTAAATGGATTATTATTAATTTTGATATATTCAATAAATCTATAAAATGTTAACCACGTTGCGTACAGCATGGATCTCTAGTTTACAAATACAGCAAATCAGACTGGCACATAGAGTAAGGGGTAAAGCTCCTATATTTTGCCGAACAATCAAAGAGCGATTAGATGAATTGAATTATAAAGATGAATTGTACACAACTAGAATAGATATTGGCTTTCCCTCATTTATGTAAGTCTTTGTACATTTCGTATATACTTCATGACCGGTTGGGGCAAAGAAAGACAATATGCCCAGATCAGTCTTATTCGCGAAAAGGTTATTTCGCGCCTGCATTCTCGGGAGCCGGTCATCCCTTACAGCACGCCCGTTCGACACCCTGCTGTCCCCTCAACAGCGCATAAATTCACGCTTCCCGTAAATTAATGCCAAATGTTCATATATATATAAGCCAATATCACTGATAGGAAAGGACAAGCAGCCCAATATTTGTCGATGGCGGGCAGCTACGGAAAGTATAGGCGGCTGATATATCACGTTGGCAGGCAGCAAAAAGTTAATAGTGTATTGTAAGCATATTAGGGTGTGAAAATCAGCCTGCGCCACCTGTGTCAAAAATACAGTTTTATGCTCCTTTATTTATCACTCAAAAATCAGGTTTCATTGAAAACAAAACTATAGAACTATAAAACTATATATACCTAAATTTTATAAGCTCTTGAGTTGGCAGTTTTTAATTGCTCAGTAGAAAAGATCCAATTAAAATAGTGTCAGTTTTAAGGTATCCAATTTTGAAGTTTATATCTGTAAATTATTCATTAGTGCTGTGCAGTATTTCTTTTTGTAATTATAAATTTCAAAGTAAAAGTTTGGGTTTGGTTTCATATTATATAAGCACTAGTGCGAGTCTCTTGAATTGGATCCTTTCTGCATTCAGTTATATCATCAATTTAAGCATTGATCTTTGGTTCTATACCTATGATGGCTAAGTCTGTTATTCTATCTTGGGTCATGGTTACTCATAGACAGTTTTTTATTAATTTCAATTTGGTTTCACAAGAATTGTTAAATATACATTAATCCAATGGATCAATTTTATTTCTCTCTAAAATAATGATATTTGACATGTGTAAACTTTTAAAGTATTATTTTATGATAAAATATTGTACCAATAAAAATTGTATACCTCAACATATAAACATATACAAAATTTCTTACTCCAAGCATATACATTGTTTCTTTACAACATAGGTAATAAATAATATATACATAGAGTAAAAAAGAATATTTTATTATTTAGGAGGCATAAGTAGATAGAAAACTCTTTATTGCATGTTAATATAACAATTATTATAGGTGGGCAAAGTTAATAGATCACATTTGACATTTGTCAGTTTTAGCTTCATAGTGAGGTGATCAACTGGATACTGGCAGAATTGTACCAAATTGGTCAAACGCCATAAACCAAGAAGTGAAGTGAAGTGAGGTGATCTCCTTAAAAGCATCAATTAAATTGAACAAACCAATATAGACTTCAAACATCTGTGAATTGTGTAAAGACATGCTTTTAAGTATGTTTTCACAATAATTTGTGGAAACAGACTTATACAGGACTTATCATATATAATTTATCAATTTAATTTATTGAAAATCAAATTAGAGAAGTATCATCCTGTCCCATTATTATTTTCTATGGTAAATTTAGGAAATAAAATAAAACACCTACATAATTTCACAAAAAATAGCATTAATTTAGTTGAACTATTAAAAATATAACTAGTGTCGTCATCGCCACTCAGAGATATTATTAATTCATGGTCAGCAATATTGTCTATTTTGACATCTCCTTTAAAATCATGTAAAATTATTTTCTTTGTTTTGTCGACAATTTTTCTCCAGTCTTCTTTAGTAACTTGTGCACAGGCATTTTATAGCAGACCTAGCATTTTTGCAGTGCTGAAGGGTGAATCAGTATTTTTACGTGCTGCATGACCCTTTATTTATGCCCTAATAAGTTCGATAGCATTATACTGGCAGTGGAGGTAATCAAATGACTTCCTGACCATGCTTTAGGGCAAGGTCATTGGTTATACAGCGAGACTTGGATGGCTTAGATACTTTTACCAAACTTAGCATCTCAACTTTCAGTAGTTGGATTTGCTTCCAAACCATTTCTTTTCCAGCCACGAGAAATAGCTTTTTATTTGCTTGAGTTGGTGGTTTATCAACTTCTAGAGAATGATAAGGAGCATTGTCCATTATAATTTTCGACCGGTTTTTTTAGGCTGCCTAGTAGCTTTTCAAACTATCCTTTAAAAACCTCAAAGTTCATTTCTTGATGGTAATCACTTCTAGTCTTAGAGGCGAATGCGAGGAGACAGTCTAGAATAAATCTCTCAAAGCTGAGCCTGCGTGACATATAATAAGGCGGCCTCCTTTTCCCAATGGAACATTTAATGTGGAGGGCGTTGTATCATCCGTCCATGTCTGGGAAACCATATGATTCGCATTCAACCATGTTTCGACAATAAACACGACCTTGTCCCAATCTGTTTGTTATAAGACAAAACCAATTAAATATCTGGTTTTATTTCAATAAAAATTATGCATGAATGACATACATG